>WTSP01010673.1:47460-61858 GCA_025331215.1 Actenoides lindsayi | reverse complement strand
GGTAGACTCTATGTCCTCATCAAGATCATCAATAAAGATGTTAAATAGAAACGGTCCCAACACTGAGCCCTGAGGAATGCCACTTGTGATCTGCCGCCAGCTGGATTTAGTACCACTGGCCACTACTCTCTGGGCCCGTCTGTACAGTCAGTGCTTCATCCAGAAAATCATATTCTCATCCAGGTCATGAGCAGCCAGTTTTCCATTAGAAATCTATGGGGAACAGCTTCAAATGCTTTCCGGAAGTCCAGGTAGACCACATCCACAGCCTTTCCCATATCCAGTAGTCAGGGCATCTTGTCATAGAAGGAGATCAGGTTCATCAGGCAAGATCTTCCACATGTTAAAAGTTCAGGATCTCATCCTAAGAAGCAATGCTGGATTCTATAATAGAAAACTTTAATTCTTTTGGAATTAAGAAGAAAAAAATATCTTCAGTTCTCCCTGAATGTACTTTGCATCACAGTTTAAGTACCTAAGGCCAAGTCTTCTTTCAATTACCCTGACACAATCCTATTGAATTCTATGAACATGAAACAGCCTAAATGGCTACAAAATTTGGCCCTTAAGGTCTGTGCAAACCCTATTTATTAAGATTCCTCACTTTCACCAAGACTGTCAACATAATAAGAGAAGTCTGTTAAACATAGTTACATAATCCCATTAGATAAAATGGACCCTTTTGACCTTCTATATGTTGGGGAAAATATGTTTAATATTGTTTGAAACTGGTGTTAAGCCGAATGAAGTTCAGCTTTTATGGTGTGGATTTCCCTTTGACCTAACTTTTTAGTAAAACAAGGATAAATACTGCACATATTACTGCACATATTCAATCCAGGTAATGAATCTATAAAAAGACTCTGTCCACTTGCAAATTTACTGTTGCTTTCCCAACCACTCCAGTTTGTGACTCCTTAAATTAAGCTGAAGCTTTTGAATTACATTACATTTTCTAGGACACCTTACATCTGGAGGTAGCTGAATGATGGGAATCATGTTGAGCATACCTGACAGATCTAAACATTTTTTTCCTGTTCACAATTGGTCCCCAAGACAGGCAACACTTCAAAAATCTATGTTTTTCACAACAACACTGAATAAACCATGTGACACTCATTTCAGAAGCTACACTGTGATTTACATTTTATGTGTTTATCTGTCTACATTGTCATTGATTTACTGGTGTTAATTTATTACCATTATTCATTGTAAGATTCCCCTGGGATATCTTTTAGTTTTATTCTGTGCTGAAGAGCATATGCTTTCCCTAAAGACGTTGCCTGAGTGAACAAACACATAAGTGAGCCTTTGTATTTCCCACTCAGCTGAAAGGTAAAGAGAATTGACTGAGAAAATCTTTTTGCCCTTTTGAACAAGAACTGCATGCATGTGTGGCAATGTGCAAGAACACTGCATTTCTAAACAATCCCTTTCCTTGCCAAGAGAGACGTTACAGTATTTGCTTATCACCTGGCAGTGTTCATATTCATTATTTTTTAAATAATAATACAACTCCAAACATTTATTATTGTTTGTATTATTCTATGTGGTATTATGGAAGCTCTTAAAGGATGGGAGGTTGGTTTTCAGGGGCAAGGCTAAAATGGTGCCTGGTGTTCAAGAGAGGCAGGCTCAAATGCTTTGCTCAGCACAACCTGCTGTGATTGTAGGCAAGACACTTAACCCACCATTACTCCATTTGTCATCTGCTAGACAGGTTTCATGACAACCAAAGCTGTTGAAATGCTCGATAGTCTTATAATTGCAGCCCTCTGTAAATTCTTAAGATGGAAGCATAACAAGTGAGTTCCTGACACAAACTGCTCCAAAAACCATGCCTTATATATAGGACCAATCCTGTGTATAAATGCAATGGCTGCTTCCCACTCCATCATCTGTGGAATGCATGTGAATTCCACCACAAGACGTGATTTAGGGATAGCTACATATTCTCCTCTGGCATAAGTGTCAAAACAAGACAAGATACATCTGGTGCCAAGCTATACGCAGTGGTGATTCACTAGGATGGATGTCCTTGAATGCCCATTGTGCCAGTAGCCTCCCAACTCCATAGTGGAAACATGGCAAGAGTCTCAAGAAAAATCAGATGTAAAGAGACAATGAGCAAGTGAGTCACATCTTCCACTTTGACTTTTTGGTGAAGTTAAACCAGTCTTTATGAAGATTGCTTGGAGATTTTCTTCTGTCTTTCTGGGTTGTTAGTTGTGTTTGTTTATTTTTTAAATCACAAAGTTTTCTATTTGTAGCTAAAACATATAAGAGTTTTTTCCACACTTGGGAAGTGGCTTTGCTTTTCAACACAGCTTGAATGTGGATTTACTGTTTCACCCTTGTGAGTTCATCTAAAAAGTTCTTTCTTTACATTAAACTAACACTTTCATACAACAAAAACCTTTTTTTCCTGAATCCTGGCAAAAATACATGTCATTTGGAATCTCTTTGCAAGATTTACTTTGCATTTTTAAAAATACTTAACTATTTCATTCAGACACAGTTCCACCTTTTCTCTTTAGTGAATCCATTTAAAATTTTTAAAGCTGCTTAATTCCTCCTTACTTGTAGTATTTGCTCCTCCTTAAAAGTATAATCTGGACTGTTGGTTCATGCTTGCTGAACAGAATTGAGTTTTATTTTATTATTCACTCCTTTGTCATGAATTTGTCACTTTTTGCTTCTGAAATGTAAAGCTACTTCTATTATTGATACCTCAGGTGGTATTCATTTGGCCAAAAAAATTGTCTATAGCATTGACTGAACTTATTAACCTAAGCTCTTTCAGTAATCAATGGTGAGAAGCAGATGCTTCAACAGTTTGACTTACCTCATGCTAATATAGATTCTGAGCCCTAAGAAAGCCTCTTTCTCCCAGCTGACTTGAAAGAGATACAAGGAAGATTAGCTCAGATGATGACATCTATATTGGAGATATTTAATATCTAGCAGCATGAATCCTATCCATTACCTCTGCTGAAGCTTCACATTTCAGAAACCAGTAATTTTGAATAATTCCCTCCTTATTTACCTATTAAAACATTCCAAACTAAAAACATTTTGGTAATCTTGACATAACAACATTCTCAATCAGTTACATCTACAGTGAAGGAGACAGAGGTCCCTGCTTTGCACTGAGTGTTTTAATGATGTAATGAGCTGTCCAGTAAAGACATTGAGTAGCTGAACTTTGGTCTTGGCATTTAAAATGCCTACTGATGCACAAGGCACTGCTATTTGTGCTCTTCACTCAGCCATATTGTGGAAATATCTCGATCAGAACAAGTCTATAAAGGCAGATTTAAAAACTTTTCAAACCTTTCTAAAATGTTGCGTCTCCCTATCCTTCCCAGTTTTCAAAAGTTTAATGCAAAGGAAGCTGATGGGTTGCAAAGGTCCATGAAATGGTATGCAACAATCAAACAATGGGATTTTGGTCCAAATTTCTGTAAGTCAAGGGAAGCTAGAAACTTCAGGCATAAAAGCAGTCAGCAATAATTTTCTTCTTCTGTGCTCTCATTGATTCTGATCCTCTCGTGTTTGTTTAATGATTTTCCCTTCCTGCTTTCACCACAGAGCTCTGATGAATGAGGCAGTTTGTTAAACAGGAAAAATCAGCATGAAGAGGACCGTATTTAAGATCTATAAGGGATACCTAAAAAGTTTACCCTTCTCTGCCCCTCCTTTTCATAACTCAGTATTTACAACAGGGAATAGAATTGCTAGATAAATTCTTAACAAAAACATCTACTAATATCACCATTAACTTATTCCTGAGAATGGAAGTAACTGCATCCCTCTTTCTGTGTTCCAAAAAAACCAGAGTTGGTTAATTCAATACAAGGATAAAACAGAATTTTGTGTTCCAAAAAAAATTGTTAGCGTTTCCTCCCAGAGTCACAGGAATGCCAACATTAATTATTATTATACTTTGGAGAAAGAGAATTGACCAGAAGAAAAGGTTAGCTCAACCTTACTTTCACTTTGTGCAGTTGCCCCAAGCTTTACTTAAAGCACTTTACTTTGCTGCACTGTGAACCTGGACTGTTCTGTAGGGTTTAGTCTTAACCCTTTCTGCCTTTCAGACAGAAGAAGCTCTGTCCCAGCTTCAGCAGCCTTGTACAGCTTGTTTTCAGAATAGGTCAAGGAGTAGGAAACAGGCACTTTAGCACAGAACAGATACCAGGAGACATCCACACATCTCTTAAAGTCTCAATGCTTCTGGCATCTCCCCTCCAAGGAATGCTTCAGGTCACATGCCTCAGGAGCTCCAGTTTCAGCCAGACTTCAGTCCTGCTGGGGCTTCCACTGAACATATATCCCAAGCTGTAGTACTTGATACTTCAGAGCAGATCACTGTTACACATCTAGCTCCCTAGGTGCTGATGTTTATGTGTATGTCTGATACAGGGGAGAGAGAAATGTCTGCAGCAAACAGGAGGCAGGGGAAATAGACATGTCTTCATACATGATCTGCTTCTTGTTCTTTCAATACAGACTCCTCTTCCCTCACCAATATGGGAAAGAGTTTGTGAAAGGTTAAAACATTTAAACCTTATTGGAAAAGAATTAGACAGTAAAGCTTTCCTTAGTGCTAAGTCCTATCAAATTATGTTAAATAAGCACCATGACTGGAGTACCGAACATATATATATAGTTATACATAATTTTATATATATATATAAAAATCATGTATATACATAATAATCATAATAATCAACTATTTCTATAGGATAAGCAGAAGCAGTTCATGTTGCTCTGTAGAGTGCGTAGCAGCCTTGTAGGTATTGAGCTTTAGTCTGATCATCATGGCACTTCACCTATCTTTAAATAATGAATGCACTTTCCCAAATAGGTTTTCTACCAGAAAGAAGCAAAAAATGTATTTTTCTGGAAAGGGCTTTTTCCTTCATGTCTCACTCTGAGCTTTAACAGTAGCTTTAATGCTAATAACCAATAATATATTTAGGCACACAGCAACTGGAGGGTCTGATTGGCAGTTAATGAAAGATAAGGAGGATTCATTGCATGGAGAAAATTATTATTGAACAATTGAACCAATGCTTGTTACACCTCAGCTTTCCAGTCCTAACGTGAGTCAAATGTTACATCTCAATCTGCAAAGCATGAAGCATTTTACAAATGTCTAAGGAAATAAACTGTCATGTGTATCAATTTTCTTGTGGCATTTAACTCCTTATAGCAATTGATCTGAAGCCAAGTGCAAGTTCCAGCAATTAAGCTGACTGAAACAATGTAAAACTCCTGTGCTTGCAGAGGTTCCCAGTCTTCCCATGTGGGGGAAAAAAAATTAAATCCCTGAACTGTAGTGCAGTGGAGAAAATTCCAGTTTTCCAAATGATGCTTACTGCGAATCTGCAGTTTGCTTAACACCATTGGAGGCTTCAAGTTTTAATAAAAACATTAAGAAATATTTAATCTGTCTTTTAATAAAGTTACCCCATAACTTGGGGTAAGGACAATCTTAATTATTATTTATCATTATTATTTTAATTACTATGTGTTAATTATTATTATTAATAATTATTTATTTTAATTATTATTTGTTAATGTGAATGAACATGGGGAAGAGAAAGTGAACACAGTGGCACATAGCATCCCATGTGTGATCAGCTGCTTGTCAAGTGAGTTGTACAGTGTCATATGCTGGGCTTCTTGTAGTCTTCTAACAAATGCAGTAGGTAAACTTGCTTCCACAGAAAAAGTATATTTATTAATAGATACACAATTTGTCTAGACAAAGAAGACCAGAACTCATCAAAGTGAGCAAGCAATGGGAGAATTTTTCCCCCTGTCCATGAACCAGCATTCAGCTTGTGACATGAAAAAGGCAAAGGAAGTCAGGAATTGCCAAAGGGATATAGAAAGGAATGCTGTAGTCTGCATTCCTGTTTCTACATTTAAATGTTTATACTATTATACTATTGCTAGTTTCCCCTACTCAGCTATCTACAGCTTTTGGCCTCGGTCCTGTAAACACTCCATTCTCATGCTTAAATTTCTTCATGTGAATAATCCTTACTGAAGTCACTGTAACTATTCAGGTGCATAGATATGCTTGCAGAGAAATGTGTGAAGGCTCAGGGTCTTGGAATGAAAGATGAAATGAATAAATGATATATGAGTTTTTAAGAGAAGCAGTCGTGCCTACCATGATTGCAGCTGAGCGACTGCTATTTTTACTCATGTATAATGGATGCCACATCGTAAAAGCACATGGTGCTCAGTCTCTGTCTCACCATCTCACTCAGCCTCTTTTTTCCCCCTGAGATATTTTAAGATGACATCAGACAACAAGAAAATATATCCAATAGCATATCATTCTATCACTTCAATACAGTTTTAAAGAATATTGTAATAAGCCAGGGTCTACTAGAAAACCTACTGCGTTTCTTTTTTTAGCTTCCCCTCTAAGATGCTGCCGAGTCACTTTAGCATGTCAAGCTGTACACTCAAAATGCCTGTGAAGTCCCACATGCTGTGCTGTCAGAAGTTCATGCATTTGCCCCATCGATATCACACATGAAGGAAAGTCAGATTTTTTTTTCCTAGAATATACAAAATATACAAAAATATTATTTTGAAACAATCATTTAGTAGCAGCATTAGTGTTTCCATCTAGCATTTTCTCTTGGAGCTCAATTTAACTAATATCACCTCTTTGAAGAGGGCATCTCTGAGAAGTGTTTCTTTTGTGGTGTTGGCCAGAAAAGATCCCAAATACAGCTTGTGAAAAACAACAAATTAACATTTGTCAGAGCATGAGGTGATTCTCATTGTACACTTTCACTAGATGTAAAAATATTTATTTTGATATGGTATTCTACAAGTAGTAGCTTTGCCATTTATATTTGCTTTTCTGTTTATACCACCTAGATATGCAGTGGTATTTGATACTGAGTTGAAAGAGGCTAGGATTTCGCCTTGCATCCTGTTTGTGGTGAGCATCACAAATCAATTATTAGCATTTAAGAAATAAGTAATGAAAGAGTCCGCCTTCAGATGTAAGAGGGAAGGTTGTCAGTAAAGGATCTATTTCAATAAATAGTCATGTGTAAAGCTATTTTAGTAAGTGCATTTGGGAATTATTTTTTTTAAGAATAAAACCATTTTAAATGTTGGAAAATGCAAAAGGTCCCCAAAAGTAATAAAATATATTCATAATTCTTTCCTTTTCTAGACAACTCCAAAACAATAAAAATGTTTTCATTGTTCTGAAATGCGATATGTGTTTTTCAAGACTTTCTAATGATATTCATTTTCCACTGTTGGCTCCTGAAATTCTAGGTCAAACCTATTAACTTCTGTGAGGTTCTGTGTGGCTTAGAGATGATTCCAGGGAATACAAAATCAGTACCTCAGATTTACAATACAGAGCAGATAACTGTACAGTTATATGTAAAGAAGCTGTTCTGGAATAATTTACCATTGTGTAAAAAAAGAAAAGCTGGAAAGATTTCGTCAAAAATCTAATGCGTCTTAGAGAAGCTCACTATAAGTCAGTCAACAATGAAAAGAACCAGGAAAATGTCTTGCTGAGGGCTGACACTGTCTTTTTCCAATAGATGTTAAAGAAAAGCTTTCTCTGTTTCTATTGTGCTTGAACCTGGCACAACATCGGCTTTTATTTCCACAGGACTGTTTATCTGCTTTCACAATAAATGATAGATTTTATTCCTTTACAAATGTTACACATGTAACACATTCATTTTCATAAATTACAATAAAATCCCGAGAGAAAAGCTTTCTTAGGCAACTGTTATACTGAAAGACTGAGTATGTATATATGCAAGTGTGTGTACTTGCACTTAGGGGGTCTTTACCACACAAGACATATTATCCAACATTACACAAATTTTTCCATAAATAATCTAAGCCAAAATTATATAGTAAGACTATAGGAAAAATAATGAATTGGTTGAAATTTATTTCTCTTTAGAAAAAAAACCATAGAAAATAGTTGCTTAATAGCATTTTTCTATCCTGACTATAGAATTCCACTTCCATGCTGGATTCCATCAAAATTAACTCATTATGGAACAGCCATAAAGGTTCGACAGAAATTCAGATGCAAGATTGGTGGTATAATTCTCTCTTCAGTTCTTTAACATGGCTGAATGATTATCAGTTCCTCTTCTAATCAATGCTACAGTAGTTTTCCATAAGGAATAGCATTTTTTAAAACACACAGTCTGGTGGTGTTGGGAGTTTTTTTATTTATCTAATTAATTTATCTATTAAAACTGGTCACATTTTATTACAAAGGACAAAATACCAGTTGGAATGGAAAGGCCATGCACCAGCTGGCATTTTATCCCATGCTCACTGGGGCTGACTTGATTCATGTTTGATTAGGTCTCTAGAGATTCAGTATTCCCCAATTTGTCATCTATTAAGTGTTCTATTTGTCACCAGAGGAAATAAAATCAACCTTTCCTCCCCTGTCCTTACTAATGCTAGATAGTCATGTACAGCATGGTAAGAAGGTAAGTAAAAACAACGGCAGTTGTGGGGAAGGTCAATTTTATTTACCAAGTTTTCAATATAGGTGATTAGGTTTGTTTCATGGTTTTTGTTATCATTCCAAGTCAGCAGATCTACCTTTTTCAAGGCTAAACTAGGCTTTATTTACAACCTCTGTGTTTCAAAAATAGACACAACCACAAGCTTCTCACAGAAGAAGATGGTTACTTTCACAAACCCTTCCCTCGGTCACCCACTTTTCTATATATTCATATTGGCATTCCCTCCCAACCTCATAAGTGAAGGATCTCCTTACCAAAACGCTTTGACAAAAAGGTGTGTGCAGAGAAGTTTGCTGAGGCTCAACAGTCAGCATAGTCCATGCTCCCATTTAAACACTGAAAAATCATTGCCGTTTTGAGGTACATGAACATATGCGATTGCAGTTAAACCCTAACTGTGGGAGCGCAGCCATCGCTGCTAAATCGGCACACATCAGCTGGCAAGGTGCAAAATTATTCTCACCTCTCAAGCTGCACCCCATGACAAGGAGCACCAGAAAGTGTGCTGTTGGTAAAAGTGACGCTATTGACAGGCATGAATGTTTTATTTGTCAACAAATTGGAACGATTTGATTCATACATGGGGTCTAAAACCTTACAAATCAAAATGATTTTAACAATTATTTTAAGCTTAATAACTCCTTCAACAAAGGATGGCTAAGACAAATACCTTTTCACCTGGATCTTACGTTTCCTCTCATAGAATAACATATATGCATTTGATATTTAATTGAAAGCCTGATGGAGCTGCTGCCACTCTTGAAAGGTAAGAAAGAAAAGCTTGAAAGAAACCTTTCTTAAAACCACTACATATTCCTAATAATATAGCCAACAGGCCACTGCTTGTCTTCTGAATGCTGGGAATAGGCAGGATGTCCAACCCACAGTTACACTGGACCCTAAGGAGTACCACCATTCAGAGGTTTTGCTAGGCCCCCAGCATGTCTAGAGACAGTAACAACTTCAGTTTCAGTTTTTCATTTCCAACCCTTTACTTAAGGCTGAATTTGGAAACGCTGTGTTCTCTGTGCATCGGGTGGCTTTGCTCTAATAATCCTAACTCCACAAAAGACCAAATACTAAGAGAGCAAACAGCACAATTTGTCAGCATGATATAGGACTTTCTTTTTTGCCAAAGACAATTTGTGAAGTATATTTTAGGGAAGCTAATGTGGGGAAAAGGAAATTTTACGTTGCTGTGGCAACTCGAGTGAAAAAAAGAGATTCACACTGCAACACCTATGTTCAGCACAGTTTACTTTTAAAATAGTATTGCTTTCCTCAGCAAAGGAAAGCAGTCAGCCAGCGTTATAGAAGATGACTCCTGCTTCCAAACTCCACAGTGTTAAAAGTTCAAACTAAAACAAAGCTCTTCTCTAGCACAATTACTCGAGGCTTTTTAAAAGAGGAACCAAAGTGCATCTGGCTGATGCACACAGTCTAGGTGAGTGGACATATTATTAGATTTACTTCAGACATTTAGTTCTCGGTCCAACCAGTAGCCCATGAAAAATGATGGGAAATTACAACATTCTGCTTATACTTAGGCACAACCCGATCCTTTTTTCTCCCTATGGCCAATCTTCAGCTTGCCAAAGACCTCTTCCCCTACGTAAGTTGTAGTCAAATCAGTATTAAATGAAGGAAACGACAATTGTTTTCCCCAGAGATGAGGTTTATAAGGAGCCCACGATACAAAGAGCTGTAACTGGAGAAGCATAGCAAACTCTCTGTTAACTACACAAGGGATAAATGAAAGGAAAGACTTTAAGGGGAAGAGATGGTGTCCTACTGATCAGTACAAAAAAGAAATAATACTAATGCGTTTTGATGAGAAAGGAAGTCTGAAACTAGAAGTGGAAAAAGCAGATGCAGGAAGGAGCAGGGTGAAAATATGAGAATGAAAATATAAAGTCAGAAAGAAATAGAATTTTTAAGCAAATTAAAAGAGAGATGTACGGATCATATTACAGATAGCCTAAGCAATGTGAAGATAGGGTTTTGAATTTGATGAAAAAGACTGAAAAACTGCTAAAAGGATTTGGTGAATTGAGAGGTAAAAAGGTTAGGGCAGGAAGTACAGAGATCTTTGTCAGCAGCTCTTTCATATATTGAAAGGAAGATAAGTAGAAAGCAATGAGGATATATGGAAAGGACCACAGTAATTCAGGAAGAGGTAGCAAAGACAGAGATGTGCTTGCTTTGATGATTTCTTGTTTATAGCATCAGTCTCTGTGGGCACACTTGGTATCTCTCCTGGACGCTCATCCTCCAGGCACTAAGAGAGGTATAAGCAGGAGCTGTGGCACTCCAGCCTCCCAAACCAGGAACTCCTGTGGCCAAAGGACACTTGGTGGACAAAGCCCTGGACATGTTTTAGTACCTTTGAAACATTTAGCAGTGTATCTGCATATTTAACACATGTTGTAAAAGATACAGACACTCACTGACTGTAAAACACATGTAGTCCTAAAGGCTGAGAATGACAATAACAAAAAAATTACATATGCACAGTCTGTGGCTTGGAACAAATGTGTCATGGAGAGAAACTCATTGTTTCACTTTCCAAGAGCACCTAGAAGTTCAGAGTTGTTTTTTGCTTTGTTTTTTGCTTTGTTTTTTGCTTTTCTGAGAACCATAAAGGTTGTTTGATGGAAAGAGTGGGCAGCAGACAGGCCTCATTCTTCGCTGTTGCTTGAAGACACCTTTCTGGAAGCAGCAGCTGCTTTCCAGAGAGGAAATATTCTCACAGCACTGTCACTCTTGCCTCTGATGCCACACAGCAGGTTTCAGGATATTTGGCTTTTTCTCCGCTGTTTTATAAAGTTACCTAGGAATGAAAGAAAACCTCACTTGCAATACTCCATTACATATAGCTTTATTTCTCAATTGATGTTTATTCGAAGTTACTTATCTAAGAAAGAGTTGGCATTTACTACAAGGAAAACCATTTTCTCATGGAATTTCCTTTTCTTTATTGGCCAGAGTGAGTACTGGCAAATAATGTAGCCTTTTCTGATGAAGATCATCTGTGATGAAGATCAGCTGTTTTTCACTGAACAATAAGCCATTTCCAGTTAGCGTAGTTATTGTTTGAATTTCTTCTACTGTTTTGATGATGTTGTTCATTGCATTTAATTATATCCCTGTGGAAACAAAGAGATAACATCCTCCTTTCTCAATATATCTCTCACACACATGCTAGGAACCAGCTTCCTAATTACCGAGTAAGGCTACTGCTAATGACAACATAATCAAAATGTAGAAATTCATTTTTCAAATGCATGAAAAAACACCATCTGCATGCATCTTTTAAGTGAGACATTAAAAGCCTGAGTCCGTCTGTTCTGTGGACATTAAAAATGTGTAAAAATGAGGGTTTTCCCTTGTGTCTTTGGCCAAAATCCCTCTTTTACCCACAATTGCTCAGTCTGTTCTGCTCAAATTATTCATAATACTATATCTAATTTTTCTTTCTTTAATTTCATGTCATTACTTCTCATCATATTCCTTCTCAGCAATTAACCCTTTCCAATACAGATGATTATGAAACTCATGTAATTATGATTCAGTCAAGCTGGGTATGCTCTATTCTCTTTGTTCACTATTTTTGCTGTTTTTCTCGCTTTCTCTTCCGATCACATTCTGATAATGTATTTTTGGTAAAAAGATGCTCAGAGCTTAATGAAACAGTTTCTGTCTTGTCACACAGGGAGAGTGACTCTCAGTTCTCCCTCATATCTTCAGATAGCCTAAGGTGGTTCTCATCTCTTTCATTGCCATACCACATAATATATAATTGAGTGGTAAAGTCATGTCTCATTCAGTGTCACCTCTGGATCTCTCTGTTACCTCCATTTCTTTTCAAGGCAGCATCTTGGGCTTTCCCTCCATCTGAGCTTTTACTACCTGAACCGTTTTCCCCTTTGTCTACGTACTTATTTTTTAAGTTAAGTCCTTGATCTATTTTATCTCTGTATATTTTCCCCCAAGGCCTTTATTAGTAGTAATTTTCTCTGGGAACCAGTCGTATGTTAACATTTTTTTCTCTCTCTAGTATTTCTATCTCTCACAAAGTGGTATAATCTGCAAATTACATTAATAAATTTATAAGTCTGGTCCTAATTGCCTGTGCATCTGCCCTTATTCCCTGCTGATTATTTGTGTTATTGCCTAGCGCTTTAGTAAGCATTCAGCCCATATGAACATATCTCAGCGAAGACAACTTTGGGGTAGATGCTTTGTTGGATATTTAGAATCAATATCTACGGAATGCAATTGAAATATTTCAAGTGACACTGATGGTTTCCAAGTCAGAAGAAGTTGCACAGCTTCTAGATGATCACAGCCGGGCTATATGCCTTGGTATTAAAGCTCTGAGCAGGATAACCAACAGGAAGCGTCAGATCTGTGGTAGGACTAGAGAAGCATTTGGCAGAGCAGCATCTCTGAGAGGATAGTTCCAGGCTACCCTGGAAATGAAAGGAATGCAGCGTCTAGTATATTTTATTAACAGAAATGCCTAAAGGAATAACACTACAGCTACCAAAACTTTGAACAGCCCTTTTCAATGTTTTTCTTTGAATGGGACTAAATTTCTCTCTCATTAGAATTCTTTTCCAGACCCGGTAGACTACAAATAGAGTTGAAAGATCACCAGCAATTTTGCACAATAAGTTCCTAAGAAAATTCTGTATCCAGTGACGACTGTTTCATAACCAAGAGAGAAAAACAAATTGGTTTTTTTGCTCATGTAGGAAACCTACTTTTTCCATGCTGTACTCCAACTTCTAACCAGCATACCAATGACTTCTGATAGTCTGTGTGCTGCATATTTCAATTACATTTATAAATACATCATATCCCAGAAAATATGAATAGTCTAAAATCAGGTAATTTATGTATGAAGGTATTTTTATTAATTTTTCCTTTTTTTTTTTTTTTTTATAGATGCAACTAATTATTCTCACTGCAACAGTTCTTTCCCCTTGTAAATTAGGACGTTTCTTAATTCTTTGGAATTGTCAGTAAGAAATTAAGAGTACTGAGCTAAGGAACTTCCTTCAGGCTGCAGTTCCAGCCACAAGTTTAAACAAATACTTCTTCTGTACATGAAGTCACTGACCTAATAGGCACAGAGTCATTTCCCAAAAAAGAGAGTTTTCTATATTGTTTGATACTTGAGCATCAGTAAGAATGTCTCCTACCTCCTTCAGGGAAAAATTCCTGGTCCCTGTATGTGGAGATTATTACAAAAATAGTATCTCAGTGAACTTTGAAGAATCAATTGTGTCAGAGATTAAATGGAAATATTGGCCAATTGTTGTTAGAGGGTTTGTAACATTTTTTAGATCTCCTAACTGAGATGTTTCTTAAGTATCATTAATTCCTGGTTGTAAAGTGAGCTAAACCTTTCTGAGGAAGACGTTTGGAAACAAATGCAATTCAGTTTTACCCTAGGCACCAAATTGCTCCACATTTCCAACTGATATTTCTACCAAAACCTGTTTGTTCGGTATCATCAGAAAATTTAATGGAAAATTGAGAGTCAGTAAATGAAAATGTAAAACCTGTCAAGTTACAAGTGTCATAGGTGCTTTTCTTCTTTGAAGACAGCCTCCCATAGGCAGTGCCTGGCCCATGGAGCATCCCGCGTTGCCTGCCCCTATGGCAAAGGCCACCTGGCCAGAGGCCACTGCAGCCTCATCCTCCAAACCTCCTCCCAGCAAGCCAGGTCCCACACCCAGGCAGGTGCTTTAAACACCTCTGAGAGCATGAATTGCTGAGGGGGGGGGGGGGGGGGGGAGAAAAAAGAAAAAAAAAAAGTGTACGCAATC
>WTSP01010673.1:0-47360 GCA_025331215.1 Actenoides lindsayi | reverse complement strand
CCCCGCGCCGTCCGCCCCTCCCCCCCCCCCACCCCGCCCCGCGAACGCGGCCCCACCCCCGCGGGGGCGTCTTCAACCACGAGAGGAACAAGGTGGTTTGGGGGGGGGGGGGGGGGGGGAGATAAAAAAGAAAAATAAAATATATATACAATCCTAGAGAGCCTCAAGGAAATGTTATTACACATGTGCCCATAAATTAGCACAAATATGTACACACAGATAGGAAGGAGGAAGGAAACGCAATTTTGTAGGACATCTTTTTTAAGTAAAGCAGATGTCCTATATTTGTGAACAGGGTATTGGTGGCATTAATTGTAAGCCCGGCTTTCCCAGGTGAGCTGCATCATGTACTGGCATGGATTAGACTGGGATCTGGAAGTTAAACTTGCATCTCAGATTCACACTGTGGTGAAAAATCCCGCAGATTTGCCAGCAATATCAAGAAACAGACTTGAGAATACTCAGCCCGCTGGAGCTCATTGCTCTCTGTTGCAATTGGGGAGTAACTTTCTTCCTGGATAATGTATTTACATTTAAAGGACAAAAGGGAATATTGTAATTTCTGTTTAGTTAAAGGACATGTCCTTTAGACAAAGATGTCAAGAGGTCACCCAGAAAAAGAAAAGAAAGGAAAAAAAAAAAAAAAAGGTAAAATTGTTTAGATGTAAGCCTATCCTGTCATCTAAATATTATTTAAGGCCATTACAGAACCTGGGGTCATTTGAGGAACCTTTGTCAAACCAAAATTCACATTGTGTATAGATTCTCACAGTATGCTTGAGTAAAAGTTGTGGTAACATTTCTTCCACCCATCAAAAGAAGCCACTTAATAACTAGAAAAGATCTTGTATTGAGAAACAGTTATGAGATACCAATGAAAGCTGCCTTCCCACAGATTTGTGTCAGGTAGCTGAGGACAGGTCTCAACTGCAGCTTCTCCTCAAGCGGTGGCATTCAGAAACCACCCTCCTGGAAGACACCAGCTTCTCTGATGCCTTATAAAAGCTCATGCTGCAGCTTTTCTCTCAAACAGAACGAGAATAACTCTCTACTCTATCCAGCCATCTATCTTCCAGTAATGTGTAAGGCCTTTAGCCTTACATCTACCCTTACTATGTGGGACCTGCAGGCACAGTCATACCAAACTAGCTAGAGACGACTGGTTTAACCAGGCTACGAGAAGTGCACAGCACAAACATTTCATTGTGGTTTTTCTTAGGTAAATGCCAGGTGTGATGGTATGTTGGGGTTTTTGAAGGGACTTTGAAGAAGTTTTCAGAACTTCTTTCCTTCTCTCAACCCCAAAAGAAGCAGTTGATAAAAAGGGGGGGGAAATGGAAATTAATATAATGTTTGCTTTCATGCTGTAAGTCACTCTTTCTCTTCTATCCCACCAGCATTAGTGCGTATCTCAAGTAAAAATGTTTCTATGTATCTGTACACTGTGAGTCTGATTTTCTCTAGAGAAGGAATCTAGTTAATTAATTTAACTTATTTTTTAGATTTCACCTAAAAGACTAAGGCTTTCACATCAGGCTTCATTCGTTGCTGCTGTACTGTGCTGCGTTCAGTTGAGTACTGCATTCAGCTTTAGGTCGCCCAAAATAAGAAGGACATGGCCCTGCTGGAGCAAGTCTGGAGAAGGGCCAGAAAAATGATTGATGGGCTGGATCACCTCTCCTATGAAGGCAGGCTGAGAGAGTTGGGATTCTGGAGAGACCTTACAGCAGCCTTCCAGTACCTAAAGGAGGCCTATGGGAAAGTTGGAGTAGGGCTCATTATCAGAGAGTGTAGTAATAGGATGAGAGGTAACTGCTTTAAACTGAAAAAAGGTAGATTTAGATTAGATATCAACACTCTGAGGGTATTGAGACACTGGAACAGGTTGCCCAGAGAAGTTGCAGATGCCCCATCCCTGAAAGTGTTCAAGAATGAGCTGGATGGTGCTTCCAGCAACCTGGTCTAGTAGAAGGTGTCCCTACCCATGGCAGGAGGAGCAGAACACGATGATCTTTAATGTCTCTTCCAACCCAAACCATTCTATGATACCATACAGCAATGATGTCTGGATCAGCAGTGGCCTCAGACCCAGTGGTGGGGAATCTCCAGTTAACAGAGAATGAAACAGTTACTTCTTTTCCATGTCTTCTCAACCAACCCTGTGAAAAATATGTGCCAAAAACATGTACCGTAAATGAAGGATGATTTTGCCTCTTCTACCATTAAGTCATATTCTACAAGTACAGTTTTGTGGTTAGCTTAAGCCAATTCAGAGTTGACCACCTACCTAAAGAAAGAGTTTCTCACTCTCCTCCTAAACCCAAGCTATAGACCTGAGCTCCTGCTCTGTGTCAGCACCATAATCCAACCAGTATTGCAAGGAGCTGCAGCAACTCAGATCCAGATGAGAATCAAGGCTTCACCCATTCCTCCACCAAAAACTTCTCAGCCAGATCAGATCTGATGCCTGATCTGCATATTCATAGAACCATGAAATTGCTCCTGTTCAAACAAGAGCAGGCATGGGAACATGCAGATGAAAGCACGGGTGGGAGGAATTGCACCATTCAGCAACACCATAGTAGGCTGGCTGAATTCACATCTTAATCACTCCTCACTGAAATGCAATCCTATAAACCAACATAAAAACTCTAATTTGTGTGGTTTCTGACAATATGAGAGCTAAGTGACATTCATAACAACATAACATTATTATGCTAAATTCTAACTTCACCCCAATTTTTGCCTTTCTAGCACTGTTATTGCATTACCTGTTACAATCTTCCCACTCCTGTGATTGAACTTCTGCTGTACACACAGCACAGTAATTGTCAGGAACATATCTGATTCCAAAGGAGTGAGATAAGAAGAGCAGGTAATAGATTTTCTTACTAGCATGCTTTTGAAGTGGCTAGTGGGAGTTTCCATTTTCCTTTGTTGTCTGTTATAGAAGGGGAAGGAAAAAAAGAGAAAAAAAAAAAAGAGAGAGAGAGAAAAAGTCTCTGAAGGTCCAAACTGGATTTGCAAACTAAAATAAAACAGAGAACATCTTGATGGCATTCAGTGACTTTTGGCTGGTTCAGAATGAGGACATCTATTCCACAAAAAAGGCATGTTCTCGTTTTGGTCTGCCTCAACCAATCTGACTAATTCAGGCTAAAATAGCAAGGTAACTTGGGAGTTAAATTGGAGTAACAGCTGACAGGGAGCCTGAGGCTGAAGCCACTCTGTCCAAATTAAAATCCACATTGCAAGAATAGCACTGCTATTCTAACCTGTGGTTGGAACACACCTCCTCTGTTGAATTTTGGAGAAAAAAAAAAGGATATATACTTACTGCAGGCAGACCTTTGTCCTAAGCAGAATTGTATTAAAGACTTCATGTCTGTATCTGTTACTATAATATAAACTTTGCTTAAACGATTTTCCATTTGAAAGTCTTAATTTCACATGTTTTTTTCATCTTAATTCTGGAAATACTACATTGAAATATTGCATTAAAGAGATTAAACTGTGAAACACATTTGTTTAAAAATTTTATTGTTTGAGTAACTGGGAGGGGGTGGGGGGGAAGACTGATGCAGAGTACATCATGCATGTGTATGGTTTCTTTCCATAGCTGTACCTGGCTGTCTAGGAAGCTGCAACATTCTTTTGTGGTGCCAGGGCAGTGCAAGGGAGGGGACAGGCTCCCTCCTGCTTTAGCTGAGTGCTCTGGTGGGCTCTGCATCTCAAAACAGGGAGGTCATGTTCCCACCTAGTTAAAACAGACTCCTGCAGTCATCAGTGGCTTCTCACTGGCAGGCTGAGAACCCTGTAACACTATGAGCACATCAGAATAGTCACCAGAATAGTGTAAGAAGTTTGTTCCAGTATTTCCACTTCAATATGTCATTAATAATACACATAGACTTCTACTGCCCTTGAAAGAGGACCAACACTTTGTTACATCCCAATCCTGTTGTGTCTGAGGGTGTACCCAAATCAAATTAAGATCTCATGTTTTGATGATTAATTGCCAGCAAGGCAGGTAAAGGAACAGTCTTAAATGGATGGTGATTATTTCCTGTTGATCAGTTTTGCTCAGTGCTTTGCCTAGAACTGGAAGAAACACACAGGCAGACATTTAATCAGCTTGTGATAATCAGAAGCAAATACAACAGTTCCCTGGAAAGCAGGGGTTTTGTGTGGGTATAAATTTGGATTTTTATATGCACATTTACTGCTCATAAAACTGTAAGAAGGAAGATAAACAGAAACTTTTGCTAAAATGGTGTTAACTTCAATTTTTCCAGAAACTGTTCAACAAAATCTCACAAAAAAAAAAAAAAAAAAAGGTGATCTTGCATGACTAAATATGGGTGTTTATAATGCCTACATCTAGGCTAAGAGATGCTGTAAATATAATCAATCTTCATAGATTAAATGGCTTTTATCTCATTCCTGTAGTAGCCACCTACATTTGGCCAGATTAATCACTCAGTTGGCCATGTTAACCAGATTTCCCCTGACTAACAGAGAGTTGGATAATTAGCTCAGATGCAGTCATCTACAATATAGATTAATAAAGTTTGCAAGATGGATATTAATTTTTTATTTTCGACCTTGAACTGCCACAGGATTTTTTTGTCTTCTGGGGTTTTTTTTCTACTGTACCACTGTTCCATCAAAGAAGACTATCTAAAATGCGCTCTCACTATCGCATTCCTTGTTCAGCATTACACTCATTTGGCCATTCAAGACAGTGAATGGGAAAGATTACACAGGAGCTCAGCAATTTATTCCTAATGCCAAGGTTAAACACCCCTTCAGCCCAAAAGAAACTTCTACTAATGCTTTGAGAAAGGCCATAAAGAGAACATGAAATGCAAAACATAAAGTTCAAAGAGAGCACAATTCTGTTCCATTACAAATGATACTCTTCTTTGGATTTCTTTTGTCCTACAAAACAGACTACTTCTTACAACAATCTGCAATGCCTGTCTTCACTTATTGAAGCTATAATCTACCTTCATGCTCAGCAAAATGGGCAAGGAGATGTTCCTACAGTCTGAAGACATAAAGTCAGTAACGACAGAAGAGGGAATGGGAAAGAAATCAACCTGTGCAAATAAGTAGAAATACTGCACCAGCAGATAGCTTGAAAATAAAAATCCAGAATCTGGATCAGCTGATTTTACCAAATATTTCAAGTGTGTCAAAGCTTCTGATTACTTATTATGAAATGTTCTTAACAGTCTTACTTTGGAGGAGGGACAATCACTTACAGACATTTTATGGAGTATCTAGTACCTGGGAGCAATTAATACGAGGTTTTTAACTTTCGGTCCTAGAGAAGTGTAAACATTAGATAATGATAGCTCAAAACATGAGATTTTGCACCCCCAGTTCTGATACAGCTCATCAGAGAACTACAGGAACAGCCCATGCACAAAGCTCATCCCTCCCACTCACAAGCTTGGTTCTTTGGGTGAGTCTATTAAACATGTGATGGACCATTAAGTGAGTGCTCAGTAATTTAACAACTCTGTTCAGCAAGGTTACTTACAAAGGCTGATTCACTTCATATATTTTAAAGACAGATTAAGTATTTTGTTTTTATTTCCACTGGGTGACTTGATGAAACCACAGGGTTCCCCTTTAAAATTTTGTTCTTGCTCGCATTAAATGCTCCTCTGCAGTATTACCCCAGAGTATTCCAGCCATTCCCATATTCTAGGAGAAACAATTCTGGCCAATATTTTTATCAGCAGATCCAGTTTAACTGCCTGGATCATTTGTTTCTCTTAAAGCATTCTTATACAGATTGACATTTGCAAGAAGATCAAGAAATTCACATGATAAATTGAGGTCAGCCCATTGAAAATTGAGCCCTTTAATCCATTAGAGAAATGGTTAAATTTGAATCAAAATAAATGGATTTGGGATAATTTCAAATCTGTTTTAAAACTGTTCAGGCCAATTGCAAGCAGAGAGTGTTAGCTGAAAATAAAATCACTTGGACTGAAATTTAGTTCCCAGAATTTGGAAAACAAAAAAAATATGAACTTTTTTTAAATTCAAGGTAGGGTTAGAATTTACTCAACTGTTTTTCTGTTTGATTTACACTGTCTGAAACTGAATGGTTGTACATTATAAAAATAATTTCTGGAGCAATAGCTTTATAACTTCCAAATGTTGCCAGTGTCGTAAACAGTGACATTTGTAAGCTGCTGAAGGAAAACCTCAAGAACAGAAAGCTCCAAATTTCTCAGACTAATCTTATTCAGACAGATCCAAAGCCAGAGCCAAATTCAGAATTATACCCTCAGTAAATTCAGGCCACTGTTTCTCAATAGCTACTGCCTCCCTAATTAGGATTCTTTCAAATGAGGCTGAAGGCAAAAATGAGTCTCCATTAAATGGCTCAGACTACTAATATGGTTAAAGTTAAGAATGTGTAGTGTCTGTCTGCTTTATCCTTATTACCAATATGTTGAAAATAAGCCAATTATTATTTTAAATAACTTACAGTCTTATCCACGTCTTCTCAGATTCTAAGCTGATAAAAGAGAGGGAGAGAAGGGAGGGCAGAGAGGAGAGGGTGAGAGAGAGACAGACTATTCCCTTTGATTCAGAAAAAAAAGCCGTAAGAGGGATCTTTCATTGAAGAGATAAAGCAGGAGGAACTTTCACTTAAACAGAGACAAAGGTTTGGGTGAGGGTTTTCCCATCTATTGCTGACAGCAGAAGCCACAGGAGGAGTAACTTTTCTCTGAAATTGAAAAAGGAACATACAGAAGAGAGCAAATGCATTGCATTCACATATGCATAAACCCTCTCCAATTTATAGCTATATACAGCTTCTTTCCAGAGCTGCCTTTAGTATAGCTTTAAAGAAACTGCACCCATCCCCACAAAGCTACTTGCATTTCGACCATGTCCACTGAATAGCTAAAAGCTACTTCACACTCTGTTATAGTGAACATTTCTTTAAAAACAAGAATCTGATCAATATTCTCTCCTTGTCAACTTTGCTTCCTCTCTCCCTCCCCACAGGTACACTTCTTAACACCCCATCTTATGCAGCTGATGGTTCGCCTCACTTCTGCAAACACAGAGTCTGTCTGGAAGACTCTGCTTCCAAAACATCACCACTAATTACCTGGACCTGAGAAAACAACGCAGTGATTTATCTGTGCATGTCCTGCACCTACCCAAGGCTTCCAGCTGGAAGGAGGGGGAAAAAATTCTGGAGCGCGAATTAGGCTACAAAACCCATATAGCAGAACTGCCACATACACCTCATGTACCAAGAGGAACTGGGTTTGTTTTGGGAAGAAAACATTAGGAGAAGCCAAACCACTGCATATATACCAACCTATAAATCTAGGCAAAGAATTTTTCATAGTTCCAGGAACACATGTAAATAAATGTAGCTGTACAGTAAAACCATACCCACACCAGGAGGGAAAAAGTTTATCCACACAGGGGAAATCAAAATATGTAACTCTATCTTTACAGTATAGTACCTGCTTTATACCAAGTCTTCTGCAGAAATTTGTTTCTAGTACTAACAAAGAGACTGCAGGAGCTTTGCTTCTGGGAAAAGGAAGGGCGATTTCTGCTTTCGTTTTGCCTACATTCTGATTATTCCGTGGGTGAGGGGAATGTGCTTGAGAAGAGCTGAATAAAGATCTTCCGTACGCCTCAGTTTCTTTTTCTCTAATTTGGAATGGCACAGAGACAAAATAAGTAGACTTTGGGCAGAAACAGTGAAATATTATCATTCCTTCAAGTTGGAATTAGTTTGGTGAACCAGAAATCATAGTTTCTTTAAGATCAGCTCAACAACCAGAGTGATGTTGCTAAATTTTTAATTTTTTTTTTAGTTTTCAATATAACTTAGTTTAAAAAAATGACTTTTTTTCAGTACCAAAAGGTTGAATTGATTTCTTTTGTTTTTCAGTTTTTTAGGATAAAACTATTCACTGGGGCACCTCAATGTTTTTAGGAAATTTAACACTTCGTTTTCAGTAGCTGAAGGGCCTTTTCCTAATAAAATATTTTGCCCAAATGCTAATCACTTGCAACTGAATGCTCTTGATTGCTGAGCTGATCATTTGCACTGTGAACTCTGCACATGATTACGTTTCTTCTGCTAAATACATTATATACAGGGCTATTACGTATAGGGTATACGTTACAGTACTCCTACAACATTCCTACTCAAAGTCCCATAGGAATGAGATGTCACAGAAGAGGCACTAAAGTGATGCACCATTTAGAAAGAGGAGAATTTCACCTTAGCAGTATCTGTCTTGTTGCAGTACCACTTTGACAGTTCAATCTCCCAAAGCAAAATGGAAAATGCAGAAACTATACCACAACTTGCTCTTCTGTCTGGGCTTCAAAAGGCCCCTTTTAAAATTATTCTGACACCATATTCATGTGACAAGGAGCTGCATTAACCTTTACAAAGCTACTGATCTAGAAGGGCTGAGATGACCATATTACCTTGAAATAACTGGTCATTTCTCATTCTCCTTTCCTGTTGTTTTTTATTAGTATAATGAATTATAATATTACTTTAATTTAAAAAAAAAATGTTGCAACAGTGTTAATTATTTAAAAATAATTGTGATCCTTTTGCTTTCACCTTTTTGTTTTACATCATATTAGTGCAGCCCATTCCTCACTTCCTATCTCTGCCCAGCTCCTTTCAGTTCACAGAGCTTGGGATGGAATCCTAAAATAAACATCTCAAATGAAACTTCCAGCCCTCTGTGTATGTTCCAAAATTCCTTCCTGAAAAACAGAAAAAGAAAAAACTGAATACATTTCATGTAACACTTTGTTGCTTTATATCTTGGAAAAATCTAATTCCTTAAGCTCCCTGACTGCACCAAGAGGACCCACGGCATCTGTTAAACTCATTGCTTATGACTACTGCCTTCATATGAAGCAATATTTCAGCTTTATGAGCTTTAGCTTCTGTGAATCCCAGCAATAACGTCATCAGAGCCCTGTGGGTATGGCAAGGAGTACAGACAAGGATGACATGCCATAGACTTTGTGGGATCAGTTCCAACAAGGCTACACGCTCCATCTAGAACACTGTTGAGCCTCAGTGCAATCCAAAATACCATTCGTGTTACAATATTTTGAGCTGCCAACCACTGGTAAATTTATTGACTGTGAGGCTTAAAAAATACAGAGAAGTCAGGCATTTATTTTATTATACTTTTAGATGTCCATTACGATGGTAAAATATAGTAGAAGAAAAAATACCTTCCCTCCTCTCTTGAGGGATATTTCTAGATTACAGGAATGGCTTGACTGCTCTTATTTGGATAAACTTCATAGTGTATATGGAGCTATACAGTATGTCATATATGAAAACAGAGCCTGGATTTATGGATTTTTGAATAGGAGGTCTACTTCAAATATTTCCCTCGGCCTTCACACAAAAATACAGCTTTTAACTGCCCCAAGGACAACAGATAACCAGTGAATGTATAATTACAGAATCTTACCAAGGGAAAAGATCATCCTCTGAGAGTCAAAATTTAATTATGCTCCAGCCAATGACTTTTCAGCACTTTCAACTGCAGAAAGGCATATGACTTGCATTACCCATACAGATTTACGGACCAAGATGGGACCTGGAGTGTAGTTAAAGTTCTACCCTTTATTCTTCCAATTAATTCACTAACCTGAGGGGGGATTAGATAGGTTCTTTCTAAATGATATTTGGGCTTTTTCACTGTTTCCATGAATGAAATTCCAGCAATAGAAGTGATTATCATCTTAAAAATTTTGTGGAGAGGATGCACTGCTTGGCACATCAAATTGTAAAATCTGTAATTATATGTTGCAATAAGCAGCCAAATGCTGCTGTAGCAACACACCACTAAACACAGTCTCCTTTTTGAACGGTGTAAATATAAACAACAGACTTTTGCCACAGCTGTACTGGCTGATCATAAGTAACCCATGTTTTTTGTGGGTTTTTTTTTCTTTTCTCTAAATCTGTTCACCCAGAGGGCCCAATTCTCCAGTGATTGACACCACTGTAATTTAACTGACTTCAACATTTCAAGTCCCCTTATCCACAAATGAGAGCAGAATCCAATCAATAGAGGAGGTAGGGGTTTCCACAAAGAAGAACATATCTTTTCCTCAGCATATGGAAAGAAGTTGCAGCAAATTTCTTTCTCCCAGACTCTAAAAAAGCTTAATCTGCTTCTACTGTACTTTTTCAGCTTGATCAGAAAGCTGTCCCGTTTACAAAGGCCAGTGAAGTCAATCAAGCCATTGCTTTTTTGTGTCCTGGAATAGAATCCTGAGCTTTAAAAAAATATATTCAGAGAGGTATCAATTTCGTAGATGACCAAATTCACACTCTTCCTTTCATTGTTCTTAGCTTTTCTGAAAGTTTATTTACACTTACAGTTGTGCTGTCTGTTTTACAATATTTGTATTTCACTCTATTTCTTGATTGTGAGAATGACAATAAAAGGGTTGGGAATACCTTCTTTGTAAAGCTGCTGTTGTTGTCTAAGGAAAAACAAAAAGTGAGCATATCTTCATGGTATGTAGGAAGATGAATGCAGAAGTCTCTTTTAAGCAAGGGCTTTAGTTTTCTACTCCTGGTGGTTCTGGAAGATAGATCTTACACACCAGAAGTGGATGAAGTGAAAATGTGGATGTAAGACAGCCCCAAGCTCACGGTGGCAGTGAAGCAACCAGCCTGGTAGGTCTGTCCAGGGAGAATCCAGGCTCTGACCCCAGCACTACCTACCATAAATCCAGACAGGGCTTTATGAAGAACCTGCCCGGACATCCACAAAACAGAGGCAATCCTAAGGCACATTTTAGAGTCACAGAACTGGTGTTTCTCAAAATAACTTCAACCAAAAAATTTCCAAGGAGTGTTACATTCAGGAACACAGTAGAAAACACCTCCCATCTTGGGGTCAGCCAAAAAACTGATATACAAGGCAGCTTTCAGAAAACATTGTTATGTCTACCATGATGCCACTTTTTCTTCAGGGTTGGGCTACATCAAGCCACATTTTCCAAAGATTATCTTTCCTTTTTGGCATCACAAGAATTGAATTTTCAAAAGAGTTTATCAAACCATGTGTTATCCCTCTGGCTGCTGAACTTTCCAGACACAGCATTTAAAAATGCCCTTCAGAATCTTGCATGTAGCCCTGGGCCCTTTATCTGTTTTCTTGCTTTTATTTTCCCTCCCCTTGTTCAGTGTTCTGTGTAGTTTTACACTTGTGACATCTAGGCTTTTCTAGGGAGTCTTGTAATCACATCCGTATTGTGCAAATAAAGAGGTTACCTGTGAGGAAAAGAGACAGAAATATCTGTACATATCTTGCAAGTTATCCACAAAATCCAGATGAAAACTTGGCATCACAACACTCTTGACTATACTCACAGCTGCAGCTCTATTTCCTTCTGGGGCTGAAAATCAAAGTGCAAAGAAGTGCTGACTGAACTGATGATCTCTTTCCTGCAGTAAGACATTGGCTAATACATGGTTCTCAGACACAAATAATATTACCTATATATCTTATTGATTGATATTTAAAATATTGCAGATGTTTAAATACTGACTGTTGAATTTTCCGTAATTTAGAGACATTTTCAAGCTTGTGGTTGGGAGAGGTTTTACTCTTTTTTGATCTGAAAAGCCAGAAGCACTATAGCACCTGTTAAATCTCTGTAAGATGCACACTTCTGTTTTCTTTATAAGAGTTATATTCTCTATTCTTAATTGTAAAACTGAAAGCAAGGGAAATGTATTGTTTAAGGAGACAAATGCACATATTTTGAGCTTTCAGCCTAAAGCATCCAGCTCATGACTTGAGCTGGACAGACATAAAGAAGTATTAAATATGTGCCTAGAAATAGTATCTATCTAGCCTCTGGTTTAAGAAAATGTTCTAAGATGTTTTCCAGCCATGCTTCTGCATTTTGTATGTGTTACTATGCCACTGAATTTGGTATACTTCATTCAGGCTCACTCAGGATTACTGCAGGTTTTGCTAGTAGTTAAGGCAATGCTGCAGTTGCAGAGTTCATGAAAAAATATGATAAAAAGCAACAGTGGATTTCTTGATTTCACAAGAGAAGACATAAAGCAACAGCACTAAGGTCTCTGCCTCAGAACATGGTCTGAAATTTTCTTCCTTACAACAAAAGTGTAATTTGGTTTCCATACTCATTTGTTTGGTGTCATTTAGGGACATCTCTTGAGATTGTTCCTCAGAAGTCTTTGTTCATTTCTGAGAAACCACATCAGAGAAAATAAATACCTTGAAATGTGTTAAATCATTACATACAACTGCAACTGGCACCAAAGTCATTAGCTAAATAACTCAGGACTCAGCAAACTCATTTCTTGTGAAGAAACCAGTGTGTTCCACAACAGTTACACATTGATGGAAAAAATGGAACTGAACTTGTCACCTAACAGGAGATGTCTCAAAACTTAATCAAGACCTGTACAATGGAACATGCCACTGCAGAGAAGAAACAGCAATTTCTGAACTTAAGATAACTCATTTTATTAGTCTTGGTTTCCCCTTATACTTTCTCATTCCCACTCACCCTAGTGAACTCAAGCATTTCTCTCATCAGAAGAAAGAAAGAACAGAACATGCATTTGAAAATCTTTAGAAGACGCGCTATAGTAAAATACCAATCAGAAAGTTCGGAGGAAAAGCTCATCTCTCTTGAGCAAGGCAGGCACTGGTTTCCTGAGGCTGTCAAACAGTCTGCAAGGCCACTTAGATACCTGATTCTCTGCAATTAGTCTGGTAAAGGATAAAAGATAAATAATCTAGGACTGAAAAAGCTCCATATCCCATTATCAAACCCTTTAGCCAGCCAACACTCTATGACATAGGATTATCCTAAATTTAATAGCAAATAAATCATCGTCTTGCTTGAAAATACTAAAAAAGCAAGGAACAAAAAAGATCATTTATATTTAGAACAGCAGAATCAGCTGATAAGTCTCAAACATGACTGGCTTCAGAGCAGTTTGTTAAGTGCCTGAAAATCTTTCGTTCTCTTTTAAAGCAAACCCCATTTGAATACACATCGCAGTTAAACTGCCTAACAAGACTTATGATCAAAGCAAACGTGAAATAATTGCTAGTGGTTTGTGCAGCAAAGCGCCTCACACAAATAAAGGCAACAATATCAATAGAAACTAATTTGATTCAAAATGTAAGGAAACAGACCTCACAGGGGAGGAAATAAAAAATGTATACATTCATGTTATCAGTTCACAGTTATTTTCAAACTTCCACTGTGAAGTGACAGCACCAGCAGAAATGAGTTTTCCTGAACAGTGTACTGTTCATAAATGTTATCTGGGTAATAAGGATTTTAGAATACGCTGGACATCTCCACAGTCCTATAAATGAGCCCTTAGTAAAGATTTCCCAGGAAGAGGTGGAGAAGGGGGACAGACATGAACAAACAGCAAAACAGAGAAATTCACCTCTGGAAGTCAACATCTAAATTAAAATAAATTACCAAATTCATCTTGAGTTAAGTGACATCACTGTTCCTGCAAATTTCTGCTATCATGATTACTAAGTCTGATTGTTCAAGAAGGCAGCATGGCAGGAATTGAATCGCCTTATAGTCATGGCCCTCCCATGTCAAGAACAAGAGATTCAACATGAGATTTAATGCCATTTTAGTTTTTTCCACTGCTCTAAACAGTGCAAAAAAAATGTCACGATAATGAAAGCAAGAATAGTTTTCAAAAAGTTCATGGTATTTTATGGATCGCTGTATTATATCTCAAAAGTCTCACAGCACATCATCCTTCTCTCAGAATTGGAGATATATGGATTTGATGCATGGACAATTTGGTGGGTAATGAATTGGTTGGATGGTCACATCAAGAAGATAGTGGTCAATGACTCAGTGTCCAGATGGAGATCAGTTGCAAGTGGTGTCCCTCAGGTGCCTGTATTGAGACCAGTACTGTTTAGTATCTTCATCAGTGACACAGACAGTGGGATTGAGTGCATCCTCAGCAAGTTTGCAGATGACACCAAGCTAAGTGGTGAGGTTGATAAGCCAGAGGGAAGGGATGCCATCCAGCGAGATCTGGACAAGTTCAAGAAGTGTGCCCATGTGAACCTCATGAAATTCAGCAAGGTCACATGCAAACTGGGGCAATCCCTATTATCAGTACATACTGGAGGATAAAGGGACTGAGAGCAGCCCTCCAGAGAAGGACTTGGGGGTGTTGGTGGATGAAGTACTGAAAATGAGCCAGTAATGTGCGCTCACAGTCCAGAAAGCCAATTGCACCTTGGGCTACATCAAAAGAAGCATGGCCAGCAGGTCGAGGGAGGTAATCATGCCTCTCTACTCTGCTCTGGTGAGACCCCACCTAGAGTACTGCATCCAGCTCTAGAGTCCCTAATACAAGACAAACATGAAGTTGTTGGAGCAAGTCCAGTGGAGGGCCACAAAAATCATCACCTGACTGGAACACCTCTCCTCTGAAGTAAGGTTGAAAGAGTTGGGGTTGTTCAACCTGGAGAAGAGAAAGCTCCAGGGAGATCCTAATGCGGCCTTTCAGTATTTAATGGGGTCTAAAAGAAAGATGAGGACATTTCTTTTAGCTGGGCCTGTTGCAACAGGACAAGGGGTAATGGTTTTAAACTAGATATAAGAAAGACTTTTTTTTACAATGAAGATGGTGAAACACCAGAACAGGTTGCCCATAAAGGTGGAAGATGCCCCATCCTTGGAAATGCTCAAGGTCAAGTTGGACAGGGCTCTGAGCAATGTGGTGGTTGAACTAGATGAATTTTAAAGGTCTCTTCCAACCCAAGCCATTCTATGATTCTACATTGGCAGTGTCTACTGTGAAATATCTTGGATGTATCACTTTGGAGACTTCAATAAACTTATCAGGAAGATCACAAATGCTTCATAAGGAAATACAGATGAATGAACTCATTGTCTATACAACATTGAAAGGTTATCTGTAGTCCAGACATTGCCTGGATTTAAAGACCAAAGTGTTATGATCTTCATTATTTACATTACAGCATCCGCATCTTTCAGACCCTGGACATCAGAAAGTACCGGTTTTTTCCCTTGACCAAAATTCTTGCTCTACAACAAGTTCTCTGTAAAGAATGATAAAAGTCACACGGGTCCCTTTCCACTATGCTGCTTTCCAACAGGTCAGTCCCCAACTTATAATGCTACATGAGGTTATTCTTTCCCAGATGCAAGACTCTACACTTCTCCTTGTTATATTTCATTACATTTCTCCCTGCCCAACTCTCCAGACTGTCCAGGTCTCTCTGGATGAGTGTCAGAAGGATGGAGCCAGGCTCTTCTGAGTATCAGCCAATGATAGGAGAAGGGACAATGGGTGCAAGCTGGAACATAGGAGGTTCCATGTAAACGTAAGAAGAAACTTTTTCACGGTGAGGGTGACAGAGCACTGGAACAGGCTGCCCAGAGAGGTTGTGAGGTTTCCTTCTCTGGAGACATTCAAAACCTGCCTGGATGCATTCCTGTGTGACCTGGTCTAGGTGGTCTTGCTCCAGCAGGGAGATTGGACAAGATGATCTTTTAAGGTCCCTTCCAATCCCTAATATTCTGTGATTCTGTGTGACTTTTACCATTCTTTAGTGATCTTGAGCTTGGAAGAAGTGGTCCTTGAATGCTAACCGATTACCTTGGGCCCCTTTATCTTCTAGTACCCTCTCCCATGGGATTCCCCCTAGCAATTGTTTGAAAAGGCCAAAGTTGGCCCTACTGAAGTTCAGGGTTGTGATTCTGCTGGGTATTCTGTTCCTGCCACAGGAGATCCTGAAATCCACCATCTCATGGTCACGGCAACCAAGGCTGCCCTCAACCTTCACCATTAAGTCAACATTATGCCTTCTACATCATGGTAAATAGTGATTCATTCTCACTGAACACTGAACAATCACAGCTTAGCTAATAAAAAGATGGTTCCTCATTAATGATCATGTACTTTTTGGTCCTCTGATACCCTGTGCAGGAAGATGGATGGCCACTGAAATGCTGATGGCAGTTGAAACACCTGACACTGATAAAAAGAAGTGTAACAGATTTTTAAAAGCCTGTTTCATACCCAAAGAGACCAGTCATGTTGGCTTTGCTACACTGAACATTTCACACGTGCTAGCAAACAATAGACATTCTATACACATTCACTGAAATTTATGGTACTACTAAATTTCACAGCATTAATTCATCATAAGAAGGTCTAACTCTAAGGTTCAAATCAATCTCTGCATTTCCTAACCTGTGAAAGACAGCTTGGAATAAATCCAAACCACATACTTCAATCCCTGAGAAACCACTTCTGGACACCAGCTCTCTCCCCTCGAAACTGCCCTACCATTCTTGAGTAAGCTCATAGCATAACTAAACAAAGGCCAACTCCAACCTCATCTAATTGATGCTCATAATCTAAACTCTGAACAGTCTGAAATCATGCCAGAACACAGAATGGAGCCTATTTAGCAGCACAGATGATCCTCTATTCACAGAGGGAACACAGAAGATGGTTTCTCATCTGGGGCATATCTGCAGCATTTGAGTGTGAGTTTACATGGTCTTATGGAGATTATGAGACATTTGCTAAAAGAAATGACAGGAGCAAAAGGTAATTTACTAAAGTGTTTTGAGTCTTTCTGGAGTGATTCCACCAAAACCTGATGGGGAAACCTCACTTTTCATCTGGCATCTATTACTTTGGTGCACTGTATGATGAGTTTTTCTTTAGTACCTTCTGTATGGACTATTTAGATGATAATAATGTAAATGACAACAATCTGTAATGATGAAGATCTGTCTTTTACAGGTAGTTATGGCCTTTTGCATAGGGCAAGGTGAAGTGCTTCACAGGTGAAGCATGTAGCTGAACATGAGCCTCATCATGGAAGAAAGCTCTAGTGAACAAAAAATAATAGAACACTCTGAAGATTTTTAGGGTCTTCATTACTCAGTCAATGAATAGGTGAGATTCATTGGCCCTAACACAGGTACCAGAATTATAGATGTTTAAGGATGAGTGTCACTCTAGGTTTTCTTTATATAATCCATAGTGAGAGATTCTTACCTCCTGAGAGCAAATTATTTACTCTACAGGTCAGATAAATCACTCTGTGGAGGTGTTTATCTCTCTTCATAGATTATATAAAGAGTCTAAATTATTAGCTCACGCTAAGATTTATAACATTTAGACATCTATATTTAAGTAATTTGGTATTTCTCAGTACTACTGAAGATTGTGGTAATGCCATGCTCAAACAACACTGTTGTATCAGGTTGGCATGAAAACTCTAGATCTTTCTGGTGGATGAGACTATTTCAGTAACTCAGTGTTTCTCAAGCACAGCCATAGACAATATATCCCACACACCAGTGTCTACGGACATATATCTAAAACAAAACACTGGAACATGTCTTCAACCAATTATGCCACCGCAAACACATAAGATTTTATCTCCTCTGTCTATCTTACTTAACCAGAAAATTTGGGATCACAGCTATCCTTATGGTAATTATTGTAAGGATATTCCAGGTTGCAGACAACCAGGAGAAAAATCACCTTAAGTTTCAGGATAATGATTCAATATTTGCTTCTTTGCCATAGAAGAACTACCTGTAGCCGAGGCACACAACTCCAGATTTGTGCCATTGGTTAAGTTTTCAGCAGATCTTGTTGTGATCCCACATATTTGATATCTTCATGTTCCCAGGGCAGGGCCTGTATTGCTCACCATTTCCCTAGCCACTAGCAGGAACTACTACTTTGTTTCCAGAGAAAAGTGCTGTCTCTGTAAAGGTAGAAGCAATCCACTAGTTCCTGCTCTGTGGCTCTCGGGAAAATTACTAAGCAGACCTCTACAAAAGCCAGTGAACCTCAGAAAGTATTTGTAAATTATTTGTAAAACTAAATTTAGTAGCTGTGCTCTACAAGGAGGTCAAAGATCATTTCAGGAGCTGATCTACAGTTGTGGAATGGATTCCTAAGAAACTAAGAACATTCACAACCCTCATCACCTCCTGAACACAAGGCACATTTCTTTGACCTTGCCCTCGCTAACAGTAATGCATAGCATATGTGTTAAAAAAACCCACCAGAACTTTTACCACAAGTGCTTCTCTGCCCCACCCAAGCAGTGTGTTACAGATGTTAGTCATAATCTTTAAAATGCTTCTGGGAAGCACTCACATACTATAGCAATGAGTATTGTATATTCTTACTCAGAATCATAAAGCTATACCAATTTCAAAGCACATTTTGCACAGAAAAGAGCTTTCTACTGCTTATATGTCATGTCTTATGATGAGGGAGTAATAGTAAGAAAGGTTCTCAAAGCATTGATGGATATATGGAGCAATAGATGAGGTAGAAGGAGCAAGGTTCTTAAAGAGAAGCCAAGACCTGCATCATCCCTTAAGGCTTTCTCTTCAGACACATGAATCACAAAGGTAAATAGATTTATTCATTGTGTTGCAAGAAGCAGCAGATCCATGGCTACTCCCCAGGTGCCCTTCTCCTCCAGAGAAGAATGAATTTCAGGTAAGAATATGCAACAAGAGAACTACTAGGTTTTTCGTATCTTCCACTTTCAGACCACAAGAAGGGGTCCAGGTTTAAAGAGCAGATGCAAATAAGTATAAGTTTAAGCTGAGGAACAGCACATAGAAATGATGCCATTCACAGACATCCTATCAGTACTACATGCTGGGGAAAAAGAGTAACAGCAATAAAGTTTTAGAGTTGCTAGGAATGAATTTGAGGAAGGTAATGATGAACTCTCCAGGTCTGGAAGGAAAAAAAGATAATATTGATAGTGCTTTGAAGAGGGAGTGAGACCAGATAATCTCCAGAAATTGCTTCCAGCCTGAACGATTCCATGATTCTACATGAAAAACTACAAAAGGGTCCTAACTAAAGTGAATGTTACGTTCTTGGTGACAAAGGGACTTCTGGAAAACCACAGATAAACCTGTAAATTCATTTTTAGTTATACAGAGACTGACGGGGTTTTAGGTGTTTCTTACACCTAAAAGGGATACACCTTCTTGTTGTTTTTTGGGGTTTGGTTGTTTTGTTGGGTTTGTTGGAGTTTTTTTTATTTTATTTAAGGAGAACTTACATTTCTGCAAACTTAGAATACCCTGGACATTTATTCGAGTTGTTAGGAACTGCACACCTCACTATGGTGTGCACATGTGTCTGTGAGTACACATTAAGACAGTCTAAGCTGCTTTACCATCCTTGAATTCTACATATTTGAATGTCTGGGTTTTTACAGTGACCTGAAGCAATGTTCCAAAACACAGCGTAACATAACATAAAGTAACATAAAATGTCGTTTCCTTTCCATCGTGATAGAAAGCCCACATACCAGTGCTGCAGAACCCAAAGGCAGTGAGACAGTCTTTCCACCAGAAGCAATGTATCCTGAAGAGCACGTTGTCTGTTGGTTAAAAGCTTTGTTAAGATGACCTGTTGCACTGTGATGTGTTGCAGATTTGATAGCACTTATGTGTAATTTTAGAAGCATCTACTGATTTTAAGATATTGTGCTTTTCCTCTCCACTCAATACTAGTGTAAAACTGTGCTAGCAAAGTGTTGCTTTTTACATTGCCATAATGGAACTTCTTTTTTTATCACTAAGCTACTATGTCAAGGCAAGGTGCTAAAGTCTGTGAAAAATGGCTGCAATAGCTTTAAAAAATCTGACATCCAAACTTGTAGTGGCAGCTTCTGGTGAATAGATAAGATTTCTCTTCATCTTTGCCTCCAAAGGCTCAGAAATACTTTTCTTTGGATCTGCTAGACTTAATGTTAAAATATGGACAAAGATACTGGAATGGTCTATAATTGGTGTGACTTAGATCATTGCATTTTCTAAGCTTTCTGCTCCAAACAACAATCTATCCTCTCCTTGAAAGGAGTTCAGCACAGCTGTGTTATATGCACATAAATTTTCCCTGGCTGGATCTCTGTAAAAACATTATCAGTAATAATAGACTCTTCACTATTTAGAGGACTGATTTAAAGCACAGTTAATTTCAGATTTTAGCCTTCACTTCCTTGCTTGTGTCTAGTAACAAATTTGTTTTCAAACAAAGCAGGCTGCAGTCCCAAAGGCATTAGTAAAAAAATTAAAAATAAAAATAAAAAAAAATTAAAAAAAAGAAAGGAAGAAAGAAAAAAAAGTAGTTAAGTAGTTATCTATGCTAAGACTTACTGTAAGTAAACTCCAATTCTGCATGGTGATTATTTTTCAGACCCAGCAGTTATTGATCCACAACACCCCAAGCCTCTGGAACAGTGTGTGTTCATTAATTCACTGCAGAATTTTAAACCAGACAATGTTCAGTTTAAGGGGTTTTATCTCAAATCCTAAGCAGCCCCAAATCTGTGGGTTTTACATGTAAGCAGCACTTGCCACAGATTTAAAAATCATCTGTATAGCAGCACCTACCCTATTTTGCAGAATTTTTATGCTGGTCTATCTCAGCTTGGCTACAGACCTGTTAGTGAATCCACAAATAAATAAACACAGTAATAAGCCAAGATCTTTGTAAAAGTTTCTGAACCAGTACACCGAGAGCTGTCTATATGAAGTCTGTCGTCATATGCACATCACTGCAGACTGATCAAAGAAAAACAGTTCGGCCTGCAGATTTTGAAGTACTGCAAAGTGTTCAAAACTGATATAATGCTTAATGCTTTGCAAAGAGTGTTACACAAGATGGTAATACTTTTGAGTCCCTTCATATTGCAATTTACAAAATTTTTCAGAAATGGGAATTTAACACCAGCCATAATTTAGGTGTTTCACATATGCACATATGCAGCATATATGCAGCAGAGTCCTTATGTATTGGGACAAGGGTTGGTTTGAAAAGCTTCCATTTGTTTGCAAAGATGGCTCTTTTAGTTATATTACTCTGACATGAAGCCTCTGGTTATTTGGCTTTCTGTGATTTCTGTAAAGTCCATTCATTGTTACATTTTTCCCTTTCTTTGACATAGTCTTTCTGTTTACTTGGCTTTTTGTTTCTTCTGAAGCAGACTGCTGGGAATTTTTACTCCCTGATACAAGAAGGTGCTTTGGTGTCCCCCAGGTATTTTCAGATTTGCTTTAATCAACTGTGTAACTGAATACTTGGCCTTTTATCAGGGAACAAACAATTATTTCTTCAGACAGAAATTCTATCTCCTCTTTGATCCTAGAACTGAAAAGTTATGTTTTTTTCTAGTCTGTAGGTAGAGGTCTCCATGGTTGTGCCAGTTTGGAGCATTTCAGAGAACTAAAACAGCAGAAGCAGCTCATAAAAAGCAGTAAGACACCATGCTGAGATGCACACAGTCTCTCTGTTTCAACTCTGACACAGTACCTGGGCATTTATGTAGAAACATATATCTCCATATATACATGTATGTGTGTACATGTGGATATATGTATATTTGCATTTAGTCTGCTTAAACATTCTGGAGACGATTTTAGTATAGGAAGATCCAATCGTGAGGTATTAATCTTCCAGTGCATTAGCTACACAAGCACATGTTATTAGCTGAAGCTATGAGGTCATTTGCAGTGAAACTCCTGGCATTTAGCTGTCTCACTCCCGAGACACCAAGGAATAGAAATGCTGTGACAATTCTTTTTTGATCCAAAGAACGGAGACAGGCTTCATGTCACCCATCACCAGTGACATCTGCTGATCACTCAGAAGCACAATAACAGAAGGGAGACATGCAACTAAACATTCTGTGCAATTGCCATCCTCATCCACATCATCGCAAGCAAATCTGTGCTTTCGTCTCTATTTAATTCCTCTTTGCTCTCATGTAAATTTATTCCAGAAGCAGCTCCAATGTATTTTCCACAAAATGACACTGTAAGACTGCCAGATTTCTTCCTGCTGTCACAGTGCCTAATATAGATCTCTAGCCCTGCCATTAACATTTAGGAGAACTATAGAGAAGGAGGTCAGCATTGTAGAGAGCCGTTTGTTTATGATTACAATTATGGCTTTACCAGGATTTCCTATAAATCTGCGTTTTTTTTCTGTTTTGGGGGAGGGCAACTCAATAGGAAAACTAAACAAGTACGTGAGCTGTTTTTACACACTTCTCTGAGATGAAATCATGTCTTTTTAACCAAACCTTTCACTATGGCTAAGGAGCATGTAATGTAGCTCACGATACAGATGTGCCAAGTTTTCCACAGTTGCCTTCTGCATAAAAACTGTTGGACCACACTTCCTACACAAACAGCATGGGGGAGGAGAAGTTGGAGGTAATATGATGCGCCATGGTTGGCTGCTTTGTGCTGGCCATTTGATGCAGAGTCATTTGCCCTGCAGCATAGGATTGGGCTCCATTATTATGAATGGTTTTGAAATGCTTATATGCCCCAGGAGGCCAGCATGGAGTGTTTTAGTCAATAATGCATGCCTCAGCCCTGTCTGCATTTGGACACACCCCCATTTCAGCAACTGGCTTAGCCGAACTGGAAGGATGAAGACATAAGGGTTTTCATTGTACAAATGTATACAAGCAGAGGGGGTTTATTTATATATGCATGTGTAAGTGTTGTTTTGTATATATCTATTACTTTGCTCTGTACTTTTCATTGGAACTATGCAAGGTGGTTTTTATTCAGCTCTGAAAGCCAAGCCTGTACTAACTTTTATATTGCCACTGACTCTTTTCTGTCACTATAAAGCATATTGAACCTTTGTCAAACAGTCACTTAATTAGGGGCAACTGTCATGTGGAACAGTGGTTAATTCCGATCGGCAGCAGTAGGAATGGCCACTGGAATTTTTATCAACATTTAAAGATAAACTATTGTCAGCACCAGCCCAGACCTTTAACTATGATGGCTGGAGTGATGGGACTTTTAATCCTAAATCATGTCTGTGTCTGAAAATAAATGAAAAAAATGTTTGAGCTGTTCTTCACATAGGTACACAACTTGAATCAAAACTTTAAAAGAGAATTGCTTATTTTGTCTTCATTTGCATTTCCATCACATTTTCACCATGGTTTAAAATACAGCCTTGCATTAAGGCAAGAGCCGTCACTTACAATTTCTCCAAAAGGACTAATTACTTCCCAAAGTGTGTTTAATTATTTAAAGGCACAGAAGTTTGTTTCTATTGAATTCATCCACTGCCTCACAGAAATTTAGAAGCACAAATTCTGCAAATTAGCTGCCTTCAATTCCTGTCCCCCTTTTCCCTCCAGACTGTTGATGGATGAACTCCAGGACTGACGATTCAACTTCGCTTCACCAACACTTCCTGCTGAAGGCCTGATGATATCACAGAAAACGACCTTGTCTTTTTTCTATTGTATACGCAGTTCAAACTGTTACTTTCCATCACATCACAGCAAGTCAACATGACAACATTTAAGCATTCACTTATCAGACAACATGTCAACAGCTTAAAGGAAACATTTCTCTCCACTTGCCTATCCACTATCTGAACCAAATTGTGGTAGGCTGGTTGTGGATCATGCATATCTATAGAAGCAAGTAATTGAAATGATCCATGGGTCAATACCCAGAGATCAGTAATTTGAAATTGCAGTGGCTTGCACTGTGTATGTTTTATAGATCAGCTTTTTTTTTCTACCTTTGCATGATAAGATTATCATCAAGATGCAGCAGCAGTGTTGACATAGTTAAGGATATACGTGGAGCTTTTTATTTCACATTGAAAATAACTTTTGAACTTTATTAATATCTCAAGTGGAAGATAGAAAAACCACATTTTGAAGATAACACAATGTCAGTGCTGATGTTAAGCCCCATTCTTGTCTAGTGCTATACCACTAAGTAAGACAGTCTGTGAAAGTCTGTGTGCAGGAGGGTGTTAGGAGAAATGTGAGAGAATACCTTCTCATAAAACCCTAAGTACAGAATGAACGAAAAAGGGAGCTGTAAGTTTATATGGGTGAATGCAACAGCTGAACCCCAGTCAAGATAACTCTCTTTTCCTAAACACAGAAATTCCCCTGCTTCTGCAGTTACAAGAAATAACAAAAGAACACTTTATCTCTATTAATTTTGTTTATAACTCCACTGGGGAGCAATAACCCTGTAAATAATATCCATACAAGACATAAAACTTATGTCTTTTTTTTTTTTTTTTTTTTTCCCTGACTACATTGTCTCATTTAGGAGCAGGGAGCCAAGAGGGGTTTGGTTGTCTCTCTTATGCGTATTTCCAAGTATATGCATGTATTTGCTTTACACTTCCAGGGAATTCCAGAAAAGTGTAAATTTTGGCCATAAGCCTTCAAGCAAACCTTAGCACTTTCTCTGTCCAAACTGCTGTCAATGAAATTCTTGCAGGCATGCTCTAACCTAATTTTAAATTAAGTCTTTTCGTTTTTTCAGTCAAGACAGAGATGACTTTTTTAGTTGCTCAACTATTCACCCAGTGTCATAGACGGATTTGCAGACCAAGATATATCTCACAGAACAGGTCTAATAGCATTTACTCAGCTTACTGTGGAAAGAAAATCATTAGATGAGTTTCCCAGGCATTAAGCCGTAACTTGGTACTCAGTCTGCAACTTATAGGTTACACAAAGCCAACCATCTTTTTTTGCAATTCTCTTCCACGAACACACTTGCCCAGGCTGCCTTTGGGAAATGAATGGCAATCCCTTCCACAGTGCCCTATAGTTCTCCCCTATCATACTTTCATTGATGGTCCTTCTCCAATCCCAAGGAAAAGAATAGCAAAGGAAAAGCTCAATTCACTGTTCTCATGACAACCACTCCGCCTTTCCTACCCTTTTTCCAGAGAATAACCATGAACCTGGAGACAAGCACATTGGTCTGGTTATATGGACATGAAGAAGCTGTTCATACAGCTGTGCCTACCATTGTCATGAACGGTGTGCTGTAAATGCAGCATCATGAAAGTAACCCTCTGCTTCTTCCAGTCACTGGGGCTATAATAGAGTGTCCTGGCATTTGAGAACCGCTGAAAAGGATGGATGCAATCAAATGTTTGCATGGAAGGGAAGTTTCTAACCATGGGGAGCTATAAAGTCTGTAGACTTCTCCTGCTACACCCACAATCCCCAGTTTCTAAATGTTTCTACTCTATTTCTAAACTAACTTTGGCTTCTTGCTTGCAGGAGCATGAGAACTTGCATGCTGAGAGCATTTCCCCACAGGAGACTCGCAGCCAGGTACAATCCATTTTGTACCAACTCAGCTTTTCTTCTCCAGACTCTCTAAGGGACTCCGAATTTGCACCAATTTATTGTGATCTGGTTGTTGTATCATCAGTTGTTTCCCATTGTGTATCTGTGAATTAATTTCATGCTCCTAAAGAGATCAGTGGGGACTTCCTATCAAATTCCATTGAAATGACTTGGGCCATCTCTCCTATTCTCCAAACATGGTTTGAATTCTGAACTTTCCTTGAAACTTATAATTTACCCTAACAAACAAGTTTCCACATTTTAAATAAGTGGAATGTTCCATCACTCATGTTATTAATGAGCTTCCATTTAAAAGAACCCAGTCCAGAGCAAAGTCTGGCAAGACCTCATTTGAAGTATTTTGAAGCATGAAGACTTCATGTTTGCAGTGAAAGACTGAATATTCCACAGTAAGGCCTTTCCAGCCTAGGCCATCCCTTCAAGATCAAATTTCATGAAATCACAAAAAAATTCAAGCTGGATAGTATCAATAGTCTCTCTAAAGACATGTACAAAACATGTACCTATCAAGGAGTTAAACTAGACATGTTCAACAGATGTGTTCAGAATAGCATCCTGAATACATTAAAACCCAGGTCTCCATGATGACATTCACTTGCCCTGCCAAAAATAGTAATCTTCACCTCCTTTCACTTCCCTGTCTCATTCATAACAGACTAATACTTGCAACAAATGGGGCACTGGCCCAACAGCCAAAAGCATCCTTCAGCTCCTCCCTGCTCTTGTTCTAATGTCTTGGTCTCTTCTTTTTCTCACTGTTCCTCACACCTCTGCCTTCATGATAGGTTACCTGGGTATCCTTACCTGATTTGAGTACATAAGTTGTCTGTTATAGTAACTAACAGGATGATACCAAAAAGCTTCCTTGTTTTCATCAGGGCTGAACAGAAGTACTTCTTTTTTCTATTTAATTCAGTTTTAGTTGCAGCCGAAGTCTGGATCTTACATTGGATGGATCATTAATCCATCTAATACTGCATGGGGGGGATCTGTTGTTTCACAGCTGTCTTTAGCTATGCCCATTTCTTCACTCTATTCTTTCAAATAAATGAACTGCACTGAGAAAAACAAGAAGTAGCACTGCAAGCCATGTATCTATTGAGATGAGAATATATTCAAAGATGAAATAAATAAAGTACTGACAAATACCATGAAAATTGTTTATGCTAGTTGGGATTGTTCAGCCTGGAGAAATGAAGGCTCTGAGGAGACCTTATTGCGGCCTTTCGATACTTAAAGGGGGCCTACAAGAGAGATGGGGACAGTCTTTTTAGCAGGGCCTGTTGCAATAGGACAAGGGGTAGTGGTTTTAAACTAAAAGAGGGGAGATTTAGACTAGATACAAGAAAGACTTTTTTTACAGTAACAGTAGTGAAACACTGGGACAGCTTGCCCAGAGAGGTGGTAGGTCGCCATCCTTGGAAACATTCAAGGTCAGGTTGGACAGGGCTCTGAGCAACCTGATCTAAAGATGTCCCTGCTCACTGCAAGTGGGTTGGACTAGATGAGTGCTTCCAACCCAAACCATTCTATGATTCAAAACAGGATGAAACCTTGTGGATAGTGTGGCAGAAAAAGATCTAACTTGATTTACCACAAGGCAACATGCAAATTAGAGTACTTCCCATGAATGCCTACTAATAAATGAAGTTTAGTTTGTAAGCATGATAAATATAGACCCCCAATACATGCACACAAATGCATAAATGTACAGGTCTGCTAATGTCATTCTGAAGACTGAAAAATCAACAGTTAAAAAAGAAGATAAATACATAGAAACAAGTTAGTCCAAATATATACATAATGTAGTTGCTATACTCTGAGGGAAAAAACCTTCCCAAATCAGTTTTGAAAGCCAAGTCTAAACAATATGAAAGCCTCCAGCAAAGGGGCATTCATCCAAAATCAATCAAATCAAAACAAACTCAGTTAAAAAAAGTAAGTTGAGTTTGTCTACCCAAAGATTATCTTATTGTGTGGTTCCTTAAAGAACACTCATCATTAAATCCATCAAAGAAACACTTAGGATTTCATTGTGTTTCCCTGTCTCCACAGATTTCCTTGTTACAACGTAAATTCCTTCTCACAACAAAATCTCAAAGGTACAAAGCAACCTCACAACTCAATTTCTAGATGAGTCACTTCAGACAGAAATAGTCTAAGTTAAAAACAAACAATCCAACACAGGGAAAAAAAACCAAAACAACAAACCAAACAAACAAACAAAAAAAAAAGGTGTTAGGACTCAAAACTCTCCTGCTGCTGAAAGAGATTTTTTTATTCCAAAGCAATAAACAGTCTCAGCTCAAAGAAACTATTAATTCACAGAGCTACTTAATGCTCTCCAGTGTCAGAAGATTAATCAGTCTCTTTGCACACTTATTCTGAAGCCATTTCTTCAAGTTTGAATATCTTCCAAAAACAGTTTCTTACTTGAGCTGTACTTGCAATAAACATTTCCCCTTCCAGCGCGCATTTTCAACAGATTACTAGGAAATAATCATTGATGTCATTCCAGCAGCTTTACCACAGTGGAGACCAAATGGATCTCATACAAACTCGTCAACTCACTGGTGTGAAGCCCTAGGTAATTCAGAAGCATCATAACGATTCCTGCATAGTGTGTGAGGTTACTGGCAAACTGCTGTAGCTCGTATTCCTGCATGAACAAGCACAGACACATTGCTACCAGGCCAGCAAAGCCTTTATCCACTCAGAACATGAGAGCTAATCAGTGTGGTGCTGTCCATGCAGATTAAAACCAGCTCATGGTTTATAAAATATGGCTCCTAAGACATTTTAATTGATCCCTGATCTAGCAACTACCTCCATGTCAATGGATAAATGGTAAATATTTTAAGCTACCTTTCTTTTTGTTTCCTGTAGTAAACATTTCTATGTACCAGCAGAACCCACCCAAGCCATATTCATAGGCATGAGAGTTTTGCACACACTTTATAAGACTAAAATAAACTAAAATTGCTGTCTATTATAGTTAATATCAATATACTTTTCCTAACATACGTAATAAGACACATGCACAAAACCAGAGCTTCAACAGTTAAAGTCTAAGCAGCCCAGCTAGCCAGCTGGCAAGTTATTACTGATTCTGCCCATTTGTAAACATCTTTATACTTTGATGAGGTGATGTGAAATGGGTAGACAGTATGTGTTTGTCAGGAGGAACCATATCAGATTAATTTCCTTAAGACCAAAAATAGATTTGTGTCCTCTTCCTCTTCTTACAGTGAGTCATTTCCACTCATTTAGTAGAGCGATGGAAATTAGTGGAATTAGAAAGCACGGGGAATACTTTCCCCGTTGAAATCTTTACACTAAGAGTAAGGCATATGGGAGTGGATCCTTAAAGGACTGGGACTGGGAGGGATTTAATGGGTCAGAGTAGACAGCCTCTCCCTTGGTAACCCCCCAGTCTATCGTCATATCATTATATACAGCAGCTTTTCTTACAACAGCATGTGCGGTGACCACAGCTCCACACGGCTGGGATAATCACAGGAAACTCACTGGCAAGTGTCAGCCCACATTTCCTGCATCACACAGAATTATCCAGCTCTGCCACAGCACTGGAACATGGACTGCTTGGCTCAGGAGGAAGCTTTTCCACATCAGATGATTCTCTGATCATTACTAAAAATATCTCAAGCAGTAGTCAAAACATTTCAAGGAATTCCATCATGATATTTCACGTAATACTCCTTTTCCCTTGAGAAATTCTGAATATTTGTATATCAAAAGAACATTCAGTGAGGATTACTGAATTGAGCAAATAATTAAAAATCTTGAACTTGAAGACTCACAATAAATGTGGTGCAAAGAAAGTAAACATTCTTATCCTTGTTAGGATATAAGTATCCTTCAGGAATGCTTCGGTACTGTGAGGTTTTCAGTCTTGGGAAAATCAAAATGGGCTTATTTTCCTAAACGGTTTCCTATAAGTGCACATAGACTCCTCGTGGAATAAGGCATTCTCAGGTCCAGATTTTAAAGTCCAGATACACATCTCAATGTTAATCTTCTGTCACCAAAACCTAAATTTTTGGGTGATGTTTAAAGAAGAGTCCCATTTTTTTTTCTCTGCTGACAGTATTATTAAAAGAAGAAAGAATACTGTACATAAGAAGAATTTTGTTGATCTATATTATAAGTAGCTCTAAAAAGTCCTGCATGCATATCTGGCTGATTTGTGTTGGTAAATTTACATACTTATTGTTACCAATCTCTGACATTCTGCTACTTCCTGAGGGCAAGTCCAATACTGCACAAATGGGAGTAAACAAGAAACATATTGTAAGACAATGCATGACAACTAAATATATGAGATGAAAAAGGAAATTGAATTTTTGTATTATCAAAATCAACTCCTATCTGCGCTCAGAGAAAACATCCATCCAATAGGGAAAGCTGTCCCCAAGTCAACATATAGGAAAGACAATGCAGATGCTCCCTTCATCATCCTGCAGCAAAATGCAGCAATAAAACCAGAGATACTCACCTGTTCAGTTAGTTTCATTTTACAGGTCATTGTGGGAAATGCTCCCTTGCCTAATTTTGAAAGAATTTCAATGGTAAGAATTAATAACTCCTTGCAAAACTACGGCCATGTATGAACAGGTTGTGTATTTTGTACACCGTATTCATGTCCAATACAACATTTTTGAAAATCCATAACAATTTCTAAGATAATGCACTATAACTAAAAGGTAAAAACAGAGGAAATTATAATATCTAGATTTCCTTTGTAATTTTTAAGTATTTTCTGCAGCTTGTTTTGAAGACAGTACCTGAGCTCCCTTTAATCCCAGACACACACCTATTTTTCACTACCCAGGAAAAGTGCACACACGGCTTCATGCATATTTGGTCTTTAGCTCAGAAATTAAAGGCAGCACATTCTTCAGGTTGCATTAAATCCTCCAGCCTGTACAACCACCAGCACTGACATGCATGAATGCATAGGATTTCCACTTCCTTTGAAACCCTGGGGAAACACTCATAGCTGTAGAGCTAAACAACATGAGGCCCTGGTTCCATTGCACAGCAAATCCAGTTTTAAGGGTTTGCACCCACATGACACAAAGACCTCAGCCAGTACAAACTGCAAGACAAAACTGTAGACTCATGCAGGATGGAGGTCACCTGGTCCAAACCCCCACTCCAAGCAAAGGCAGTTAGAACAGCTGATCCAGCCCCTCACCAGCCTGACTGCCCTTCCCTGAACTCTCCCCAGTATGTCAGTGTCTTTCTTGTACTGCAAAGCCCAAGCCAGGTCACAGTTCTCCAAGAGCAGTTTTACAAGTGCTGAACAGAGAGGAAAAAAAATCACTTGACCTGCTGGATAATCTCCTTCAGCCCAAGGTAGAGTTGGTCATCTTCGCTGCAAAGTCACCAGGACCATCAGGTCTTTTTTTTTAAAGCAGCTTTCTAGTCAGCCATTCTTCAGCCAGTACTGGTGCATGGGATTAATCCATCCCAGACTTGGGTTTTTTCTGCTTGGGTCTGTTGAACTTCATTCAGTTCCTCTCAGACCATTTCTCCAGCCTGCCAAGGTCTCTCCAGTGCACCAGCCACTCTCCCCAGTTCAGAATCATCTCCAAACCAGCTCCCATCATGCAGTTTACTAACAAAAACATTAAACAATGGTGGTGCCAGCATCAACACCTGTGAGACACCATAAGGAAGCAACAGCCAGTTCGACTTCAACTATCTCTACCCATTTGGCCTGACAGTATAACCAATCTTCCACCAACCTTTTTGTCCACTTAGCCAATTTATGTGTCACCAGTTTGTCTAGGAGAATAAAGTCACAGACTTTGCTAAGGTCAAAGTTCATATTTGTTCAGTTTGTTTGGGTTTATTGTTGTTATTTTTTAAGAAATAAATTTGTACTGGCAGATTAATGATGGATCAGATGACTTTCACCTTCCCTGTATCAGAATAAAGCCTAACTGTGGTATAAACACCATGTTGCTTGTGTTGGATAATTTAGCAAAAATATGATGGTGTACTCATACCTCATCCAGATTAATTTATATTTGCTGTCTAGCCTGACAGTGCACAGATCCAGGATTAATGTATGCAGAGCTGTGATCTAAATTAAACATGCTTATTCTCCACAGCACTACAGACTCCTAACTCTCCAAGAAGCAACCTCGTGTGTTACTGTAAATAAACATGGAGGCATCAGTTCAGACAGAAAAAAATGTTTGACCATAAACATGTAAAATTTATTTAGCCATCCTTTTCCTTATAATAAGATGATTTTATTATTTTCATGAGAGAACAAATAGGATCTGATTTGACAATTTGTGTAATTAAAGAAGTGGTCAGTGGGTCACTGCAAAAAGAAAACTTTCAGGTAAAATAACGTTAGAAAGCATTTTCATTCCATCATGAGACAAAAAGGAGACATACTTTTTTGTCCAGAAGCAAGAAAGGCAAGCCCAGAATAACGAGAAGTGAAGAACCATAGGTTTTCATATTATATACAAGTGCTACAATCATCAAGCTATCAGCTCTTCCAGTTGCTTTTGCTACGATCAGCTATCCATCCTGCAAAAAAAGAAACAAACATTTTCAAGAAGACCAATATGTTTCCAGGAAATGGTGCATTTTCTCCTGATTGCATTACTGGACAAAACATCATTCACAATGATGATATTTTATTCTTTGGTGATTATTTAAATGTGAAGTCCTGGGAACCATGATATGCTGGAAATACCTATTCTGTATGCTACAGCCACAGCATTCTGCATGCCGCTGGATCTCAGTCTTTACAGCAACTGGGTTAAACCTGACATATCAAATTTGTCTCCAACATAACATAACCTCTTTAAAAGACTTCTGTTCCATAAAATTGAACAGATCTGAGGTCAGATTTCCTATATAAGTCTTCTTGTTTAAATTAATTTTTCTCGCCCCCGATAAACAGAAGAAGAGTTTGCAGCATAATTTAGATGATGGCAGCAACACACAAAATTCTTTCTTAACGCCAGCCTCACCCACAGCGCTTTGTGTTATGTGATTTGACGCACTGGCAGATTCTTCAGTATCTCGTTTTTTCTTCAGTTTTTCCTTTACTCTTGCATGTCTAAATCTATTTCAGTAGGCTTTCTCATTTATTGATTTTTTTTCATTTGCAATAGAGCACATTACTGATCATTTTTTACTTTTCTTTTCTTTTTTTTTTTATTTATTCTTCAGGCTCCATGGACACTATTTTTATCCAGCTTTACAGGCAATTTTACTTTGTGTTTTGAGCTTAAAAATGAAAAGGGAGAGACAGAGAGAAAATCTCTCATCTTTTTCTCAGTTGGCATGCCCAAGAGACTGAAGCTTCCCAGACTGCCAGTAGCACTAACATCACAAAGCTATTTCAGTTTTTACTAATAATTTATCATATTCTGCCTTAAGAGAATTCAAAAATTCACTAAGTCACAGTTCAGTGAGCTTGTTCCCAAATCTTCTGGGCAGACAAAAACGCTTATCATAATTATATGACTATAGTGTGTAAAAAGGCTGCATAAACTTGCACAAAATGTTAAATGTGTTAACATCTTTACACTGACATCAACATCTGCATGGTCGTAAGTTGACATACTGTTTTGTGTCAAGAGATGCAAAGTTTGTAAAGTCTCAGACTTTAGCCTAAGTCCTGCAGCAAGGTCTTGTGGATCTTCTTTAAGTACCACTCAAAAAAACCACCAAAACCCCATTTTGTTTCTAGAACTGGACTGGACAGCCCATTACAGAATAATGACAATGTATTTCTATTTGCATTTTCATATGCACTTTCCTAACATACACATTTGAACAATTTGTTCTGATCTATTTTTATGTCCTTCTGACAGACGTGTCTACCACTGCTCACTCGCTCTTCAGGCAGGTGAGGAAGTGCTTTGGAAGTGCCACTGCTGAGGAGGCTCACGCCACAAATCCTACGACTTGCAATTGTGAGTCAGAATGTTATCACAGTGAAAACTGCCATCCTCGACCCTCTGTGCACGCTTTCCCTTCCTCTTCCAGACTGGGTTTTTTTCGGCAGCAGGTCTGCAGACAGAGCTGGCTCTGTGGCGGAGATGACCTCATCCGCACACCACACAGCTGCAGAGGCAAGCTGTGCTCCCTGTGCTCCAAACAACAGATTTCTGGGGAATTTATTTGTTCACACATGAACAGTAAATCAGCGTTTAACACTTCGAAGTTGCAGAGGGTTTTTGTTTTGTGGGAAATGCCTGAGTATGAGGTTTGTATTTCACTGTTAGGAATGAGAAATAAAATGCGTAATCCATCTAACAAAGATACGTTAGAAACAGCTTAGAGAAACCTAGAAAATCCTGGAATATAAACAGCTCTGCCTGGAGAGTCAGATACTCTGCACAGTGGATTATGTACTAGCCCCACACGTTACAGTTAAAAGGGCCAGATTTCAGTCCACATAAATAAATGACTTAACTAAAATGACTAAATAAGCCATCATATATTCAAAGCCTTCTGAGGCTTGTTACTTGCTTTTTCTATCTGCCAATATAAGCCTATCACTAAATCACCTACAGAAGACAACATCTGCCCACGCATTTGCGTTTCATCATGTCCTTGAGGGCACCACCAACCTCCTGGGCCTCCCACCACCCTGCACAGGGCCCAGGACCCCATGTCAACCCCCTGGGGCAGTCAGCCCCTGCCCCAGTAGCACAGCAGCAGGGCTGATCTCCAGTTCCCTGCAGCCCTGCCCTGCCTGTCCGTGGGCCCTGCAGAACAGGGCCAACATCCCAGCCAAGCCTCAGCTGTTCCTGTCTGAGGTGCCCGATGCCCGGAGCTGGGACTGCCCTAGTGACCTCTGGCTGCCTGCTCCTGGCTGGGGATGGGATGAGTCCTGGCTGCCTGGCCCTGCCCTGCCTCTCCATGGGAACTCCCTGATACTCCTGCATGGTGCCTTGACGGTTTTGTGATGAAGACAAGCAGGTTCATACTACGGTCTGAAAGTGTGATTGAAGATTGTGCACATGGATGCAAAGTGACGGCCAATTAGAGAGTCCAGCTATAAGAAGGTGCCCACTGCCAAAATTTTTTCTATGTTGAAAGGCAGCTGCGTGTTTCAGAGCCTCCCAGCCAGCTTAGAGATCAGTCACTCAGGTCTCCACTGCACTTTGGACATTGACATGGGTGCCAGAGCTGACCGTGAGAATGGGGCACGTGTTGAGTGTCCCTAATGAGAACTCCCTCAGGCACCAGTACCCCTGGTTCCTCCAAATACAGCAGGATTGACATAGTCATTTCTTGGTTCTCTGCTTAGGGGACATGTCTGAGAGGAACAAGATCATTTAACCTGGCTTGCGACAATATAAAAAGCCAATTTTGTGATTCAGGGAATGGCCCCCATCAGAATTGCAGCACACAACAGAGAAAAAACTACAGTCATCCCCCTATGCAGAGCCAGTCTGTCCTGCTGTGTGATAGCCCTTACACAGTGATTTATCAACTCCTCGTCCATTTTTGATTGAAATGTGTTCACATTGGAGTGTGATGTTTGGGATCTAGACTGTCATTTCACTGCCACCACTTCTGTTAGTGATGAAATTCCACAGAGGTGAAAATAAGCATTTTCCTACTGAAATTAGTGAATTGACATTGCTTTACAGTGAGGATATTCTGGGCCTTTCACATCATGAAGCTGTAATGAATCACCTTTTGTGGAGTTCAATGCATGTACAAAGAACCACTTTCCTGCATTTTTTCATTATCTCCCTTCTGACCTGAAGCAATTAGCTGGCAACTGAGGCCCTCCCTCTTAGGTGCAATGCACTGTTCAATCAGTTAATAGCCCATCCTACCAACAGGCAAGATTGAGAGGAAATAACGCCTGAGGCTGACAGTGACAGGTAGGTCCCCATCACTGCAGATTCTCTGATGGCTCCAACCCCTGCACCTCTTAAATGGCTTTTGATTGCAAGATGGCTGTGCTGCACAGCACAGTCACGCAGGGGTCCTGCAGCAGACCCGCACCCACTCTGACAAGGCAGTTAGCTGCAATATTTGTACCTGCTGCATAGAAATGGAGAGCCAGGCTTTCAGCACCTCCAACCTCTGCCATTGCCCCCATCCCTGTAACAGCCCCCCACCAGTCATGCACTGGGGGATGGAAAGGATTAGGAAAGTGGTCCCTGGGCTTTGAAAAAAGTTTCCTGTTTTCAAGAACTGACTGTAAAGGGAACTCTGATATTCTGGAGGCACCATCCCAGCCTTGATGATGTTGCGAAAAATGTGGGGAAATTTGCCAAGAAACAGCACAGTTCACAGTGGGCGGTATCTAAAACCCAAAGACTCAGGAAGGTAGAGAAAAACCTAAATGTACTGATGGAAATAAGTTTTCCCACAGAGTTTTCTCTGACTCTGTCACTTGATGTATAGAGAGAAGGTACCTCAGTGTGATGGAGGTATGACAGACAACTGGCAACCGTGAAAGTTTTGAAAATTGATGTTTAAGAAGTGTAGGATAGCTGTGGAGGTGACACGGTGCAAAGGGAAAGATTTGTGAAGCAGAGGAGTCAGACACAGACCTACAAATATGATAGATATTTTTAGCTGATAGCAAGTCTGAAAAATCCTCTGGGGGAGGAGAAGGGAATGAGGACAGAAAAAGCAGTTGTCACTGAACTGAAAATCCTGTCAGTGTGGCACACATCATTTCAATTTTGAGCTTTTTTTTAATGAAAGCAGAGTTCTAGGCAGGAAATTCAATTGAAATAAAAAAATTGAAAGTTTCACTTTCAGAGGCAAAATATTCAGATTATTTTGGCATGTGTTGAATTTTTTCAACATGAAATTCAACAAAGTCTCGCAAGTCCAGAGACTGTTTTCCTGCCACTGAATCTGCATCTTTCCGTGAAAAACGTTTCAGTTTTAAATATTTATCCAAACCTCATCAGCAAGAGAGATGTTTTGTCATGACAGGAATTACAGTAGAAAATGTTTAGTATTCTTATCGTCCACCCTTCACAGCATGCTTTACATAATATGCATTTTCTTCTGCTTTATACCACTAGAGTATCATGTGTCTTCAGCATAATATAACAAAACGCAAAATAAAGATTACTTGCTGTATCCAACACAGCATTATATTATTTTTTTAGCATTCTAGATAAATCAATATAGAGGACTTAAAATACTGCATAGAAAGCATTTTTAAAGTAAAGGTTGGATTCCCCCTGGAGATGCATGCAACTCCAGCTGCATCCCAATAGCAACACTGCATTTTTAAACAAAGACAAATATCAACTCATTTTATTTTAACCACATACTTCCTAACTGTGAATACTATTGCAGCAATTAATTGTCTATTTGACAATACCTAAAGCAGCCACGTGAATACGGTTACATTTCACTGAAACTGCAATGGATTTTTCCAGCTTCCCCTGATCTAAATAAACATTGTTTCTTACAGGACAGCGGAAAAACAGGGATGCGATGCCGCCAGAGCAGACCACTGAAAAGCCTTTGATCTTGCTGCTTGCAAGAACTGAGGTCAAGAAAAAACGCTCACACTCAAAAAATAACATCCCAACACATCCTGGGATTACCTAGAAGCCCAGCAAAGTGCTTGGCACAAAAGAATTACGGCCTGCCCTTTGACACTCTGAAACAGGGTCCTGTGACTCAGGAGCACAGGTCATGGGCTGCCTCGGACCTACGTCAGGACCTCGCCACAGGCAAGCAGCAGCAAAAGGTGCCTGTCTAGACTTACACAGACACCCACCAAATTAACAGTGCATCATTACTGATAGCACTGTGCCCTGTGCAACCCCTACCCACACCTCACTACACACATATAGATCTTCCAGCCCTCACCACAAATCAAGGTGAAAGCAGACAGATAGGCAGAGCAGAGGGAAGCCTGCCACTAAGGAGAAACCTCTTCTTGAGCAACAAGCGCACACATAAACATATGAACACACACACACATTCTTGGTCCCTCCAGCCTTTTCCCTTCCGCAGCAGAAATTTCCAAAAGTCAAGCTCCTGGGCCTGCTCAGGCCTGACCCTCCTAATTTCAACAGGAGTCCAAAGCAGGTTGAAGAAAGGTCTTCCCGAAAGACTTCCTGTCAAATTTAATGGACAGTTGTACTGGTCTCCTCCTGACTCCCAATGCAAAATGAAAGAAACAAGAAGCTAGCAGGTGGATAACCCTCTACACATACATGTGCACATCCATCGTGCCCACACATACACACACATGCATTTATTCACAAAGGTATTCTTTGGAAGTCTTTCCAAGGAGTTTTTTCCCCCAGCAAAGTGGGGCAGAAGGAGAATAGTCATAGGTTGGGGTTTTTTAACTCATAATCTCAATCTTTTTCTTCCTTCATCTTACATTTATTATGCAAGCTGAAAATGTTGATCAACTGACATGAAATAGTGCCTATGCTAGGCTTCTTCACTGTATTGTGCTGCTGTCACAGACACACTGACAGCCTTGACTACTGTAGTGATAAAAAGCCTGCATCACCCACACCACCACCTCCGGTGACAAAGCCACATCAGTACTGGCAAAACCATGGAGTTTCTTCAGGTAAAACAAAAAGCGAAAAAATAAGAGCAGGCATACTCCTTAACTTCATCATCTCTTCTTAATGATTTTAATATGCTGCAATATGGATGCTCATTGCCCAGTATTCAGGTATCTTTGCTGAGTGACTCAGACTCAGCAAAATGTAGCAAAATTCAGTGATCACCATTCGTTACATAGCTGTCACCCAACTTGCAGGACAAAGTGCATAGTGGAATCCAACCCCTGGAGGACTCCACTTTAGCTCACAGCACCTCTGAGGGAAAGCTACCATGTGTTAAATACGACAGAGGCCACTGCCACCACAGTCACCTCCTGGAGAATCAATCTGCAAATCTGTGGGCACAGGGTGATCAGGAGGCAGCAATGAGTCGGTGAGGGCTGACTCGCTCCCGACAACAGATGAGCAGCACAACGTGTTGCTCTCCTTCTACCTGTGCTCATTTATGTCTCCCCTTCATGGGCTTTTTCTGAGGTCTGCTGGTGGAACCACATTCAGCCTAAGCTGTGTATGACCTGTTGACGTTTTGTGGAAAATAAGAAAACTGCCCTGTGCCTTCCCTCAAAACCAGCCTTGCATCATGCTGGATGACTACAGGGGAAAAAAAACCCTTCTGTCAACTTAATCTCATGAGCACTAAGCATAAAGAAGAAAAAAACATAGTATCACTCAAAATACTGCCTCTTTACAAGCATAACAAATCCTCTGTGGAGTAAAATTACCAAATTGGTTGATTCTTTCAGAGGGCCATTATACATACAGAAATGTAAAAAATGTGCTTTTTTGTGCATTCTTTTTTCCAAAGCTGCTGATTGTTCATGTGTGTGTGTGTGTGTAAATAAAGCTTTCACATTCATAATCAACCACCTCCTCTTCCTTCCCTCCCCTCCTGCCTTATTCTTTTCATACTGATTCTATCCTTTGTTAGTAGCCGTAATCACACAATGAGATTTGCCTGAGAAATTTCAGGAGAATCAAAATGAAAAAAAAAAAAATTCTTTTCTTCAGATTTTCATGAAAGCATAACATTTCAGGCTCTTTTTCCCCTACAACTGAACACAAATTCATGCTTCTGAAAAATATACCTTTACAATTTCGGGGCAAAGGAAACTGAAACGTTTTATTGCAGCAATGTGAAAATGATAGTGATATTACAAAGAACAGGCTGCAAAAACCTCCAAAAGAGACAGTATAGAGAAGAGGTGCTTCCTTTTTTATCTCAGAAAGATCTGAGTAATGAACAATTGGAATACAGAAAATAGTCAATGTCTATTATTTAAAAATGTGCATATCTGTTTAAACCTCACATGCTTTCTTTTTTCTCAGGAAAAGTGGTTTAAGAATGGAAAGAGTTCCCTGCTCACTCCATTCACGGCTGGTGGAGTTCACTGCAGAACAGCTTGACTCTCTTCTTTCTCCTTGTCTGTTCACCCTCCATCTACTAATTCTATATTGTATCACCTAATACTACAGAAACTAACTCAGATAATCTTTTACCAGTCTTGATTCGGGTCAGAGAACAAGGATATACTTCTTTTCACATAAAAAGCAGGTTTTTCCACTTTTGGTGAAGGAAAACAGAAATGGGAGATAGGACAAAGAAAAGAGAAGAGAGAAAGGAAGAGCAAATGGAAGAGAGAGAGAGAAAATGAGGAGTTTCTTTTTTTGATTCAGTGATTCTTCAGATTGACTTTAAGGATGACAGAAGATAAGGCAAAGCTACCTTATAAAAGAGAAGTCTTTTCGTCAAGCTTTTGCAATGTCTTTCAAACTCTAAATCACATTGCATTCCTCATCACCCATAGTAATTTGGGTTCATAAGGTATTTTTCATGAGATATGTAACTTTAGCCTAGCTTAAGACTCGACAGACTGCAAGTATATAATTTTTCTTTAGTTACCCATCAAAACCAATGTTGAATCAACATTTTTTTAGGCTAACTTGATCTGTTTTCACAGGCTGGCTAATAAACCTTGAGTTAAACTGTGGCATGTAACACATTAAGCATCCCAAGACCTAGAAAATTCTCTGTGACAAACCTTTTAAATATAATCAATACACTAATTAGAAGTAATTGAGCTTGATTTGGAACAAAGACTAAAACCAAGAGTAAGATGGCATTTTTAAACAAAAGAAAAATGTGGCATATTTTTCTCCCCCATCATACAAAACTATTTAGATGCATGAATCCCAAATTCATGAGGAATTCTAGATAATATGGTTTGAGCAAAAATACAGTAGCATTCAATGTTGACTAGTGAAAGATAATGTGAATTAAAAGAAACAGTGTTCAGTACCATGACTGTGTTACATACTAATTATGACATGAAAAAATCTAGATGTCATTGACCTGGACAACTGATTACTAACAGTTGCACAAAATGGAAATAGGTTTGTTAAATTTTCCTGGTAGAATAATGTGTTTGTGTTCATTATTATAACAGCTTGTCATCATTATCTGTTAGGCATTTTTATCTGTGTATTTTCCAAAACACTTTATAATGTAGAAAAATCAAAAATAAGCCTTTCCCTTGTAATGCTTTCATAACTACTGCAAGATTTATACATTTACCTTTACTTAAAGTGCAACAGATGGGTTGCCAGCAGGAAACCATGAAATTGTCAGAAAGACGGTAAGAAAAGGAGAAAACACAGAAATTGCAAGAGTTCCTATATATAGTCTGTGTTTGATCTACTATACTACTCTTCTGTCATCCTTGTGAATGCTTATTCTCCTGGAAAAGTATATTCTTATCCTATCAGGAAAGTATAAGGGCCCTCAGGGCTTCCCAAATGATGAATAAGGGAACTGCAGTAATGCATTGACTGTGATGTGCACCCGTTTTTATTATAGTGCAGTAATGTTAACTGAGATACAGCATTATGACCATAGTAAAATATAAACAAGGTAATATTCCTGTAATATGTTTTTTATTTCCTATCTTTCCATCTTTAGATATGGAGGAAAATGTCTGTATGTGCCATGACATAAATTTAGCATTTTTCCCAAAGTATCTTCAAAGACTTCTGATCAATTTTTGAGATCTAACTTTATTGTCTTGACAAAACTTAGCTAGATTATTTAATTAACGGTACTTATTCTGTGGAAAACAACATACTGGCTCAATTTTTTTTTTTAAACCATTCATGCCTATACCGTTACAAAATAGAAGTTATTATGCTTACCAAGCACCAAAACAGGGTATGGAGAATACCATTCATTAAGAAAAAGCCCAGATGTATAGGGAGACCATATAAGGTAATGCTGAGTAGCTGACAGATGAATCGTTAAAAAAAACAAACACGAGAGAGAGATGATGGGAAGAATTTACAGAAAGAACAGGCTAGTTCTTAGAAGATTATATTCACAGGTGGAGACAGAGAATTTATTTTTAATTACCAGAAATGTAAGGGGAATTTTTCTTTTTTTTAAGAGAACAAATGGTTTGCATGTTTGATACTGATAGCAAAACATTTTTGTGCACAGTACAAATGTTTTAACCATTGTGGAGGCCTAGTGTCTCCATCAGCACTATTAGAGGCTTATACATCAGATAATAAACAGCCTCTTCTCTCCCAGCATTAAACTTTTGGACGCTTTGCAGGTATAAAAATATATGGTACATGCAACAGAAGCTACACCACAACTGGGCAATTTGGGCAAAATTTCCTCCAGGTCTCCTCACCCTCCTTGGACACGTTCAGCAGGAAAGCTGAGGAGGAGCAGAATCTCGGGAGACAGAGGGAGGAAAAATCAGAAACACACAGACACTATGATGGTGTAGAGCGAGAGCAGAACGAGTTGCAGAAAGCCAGGGCTGATGTGAACTGGCAGAGCCTCCTGACTGCGACAGGAGACGCAGGAGAAAGCCGCAAGCCTGCACCGTGCTTTATGAAACATGCAAATGACAAAATCTCTGTTCCAAAAAGGGCTCGATCTCCGCATTTCCACTGAGACAGCCAACCCCACCTCCTGGAGCCGGATCAGACACCACCCCTCATCTCACTGCACCACCTCGGTGTGCCGTTTTCCAAGAGGTAACCTATTTGCCAACTTCTATTTTTGTCAGATCAACCTGTTCCCTGAAGCATAATGAAAACTCCTTGCCAGATCAATTTGTTTCTGAAGTTTCCTGGTTGCCAGCTCCACTCTGAGTTGCTTCATTTAGTCTGCATGTCAGAACCATTAGGCTGGCTACTGCTTAAATCTTTCGTTATTGTCACAGGTTGCTGGATAATCACAACGTGAAGCAAAATGTCTGCCCTGAGGAGACGGCACTCCAAGTGATGTGGAAGCAAAAGAAAGTACTAGCAGTGGGTGCTGCCACCGCATAGTGGGAGCGGTGAAGGGGTTTGGGGCTTTTATGTCTAGCTGTTCAGGAGGCACAATGCCACAGGAAGCAGGACTGAGCTTTTAGTGCTGACCGAGGCACCGTTCAGCAAGCAGCCCTCTTGCAGGGCCCTGGGAGACACGGCCAAGAGGTACCAGCTCCTGGTGTGGCAGAAACCTGCTAGTCGGCTGGCATTGCAATTAGCTGAGTAGCCCTACAACATTACTGTGCTCAAGTGGAAAATATTAACTTTTTTTTTAATCCAGTGTAATATTTTTTACTGTCAGGAAGCGAGTGGCAAAGGCCAGTGTCCAAGAAGAGATGAGTCAGGTTACGTGGGCAGACAAAGGAAGCGGATCTGTAGTCCTGCAAGAGGAGTGCAAGGCTGTCAGCATGTTAGAGAGGCATAGGATTTTTCTGAAAGGCGGTGCTGAGTCATGAATGACAGCAAGGAGACAAAGGGAGATTGAAGGTGAAACAGAATATATACATGGAGAGGATTACTAGGAAAAAAGCCTGCATTTCATACTATCCCTTCCAGTCTTTAGGGCTTCACGGGAAATTATGTGCCTTGGTTTTTGAAAACAGCGTGTTGCAGAAGCTCTGTGTGCTCTGCTCTTGGTTCATTCTGCATGCTTTGCTGTGAACTAGGACAGTGCTGATTAGAGATAGATAGCTCATAACCCTATTCAGGATTTTTCCCTGTAGGAGGAAAAAAAAAAAAGCTGATGTAATTCCCCAGGGCTCCTTCTTTGGCTTTGCTATTGCATAGCTACACAGTCTCCCAGAGTAATTGTCTTGAACAACATCCCAGCCCCCCTCCAGACTCAGGGACCTTCTGGCTGCTTTTCCTTGCCTGTGTTTTCTGCTTTATGCAAGGAACAAAACGGAGAGGGTGAAATCAGAAGAATAAAAAAGGTGATGAAATTTTCAGTTCAGACACAGAAGGTACATTCAGTACTGGATGTCAGAGGGAAATCTGAGAAAGTAGCTTTTGTGTTCCAGACTCTGACTTCTCTGCTGATGGGGTGAAACTGAAGTGGGAGGCGGCGAATGACAAGCTGCTGATCCTCTGCAGCAGAGACCCTTTCCAAACAGTATCAGCCATGCAGAGACTCCGTTCAGATCCTCTGTCTCCCTTTCCAGCACACCACGCCGTCATTTAATTGATTCTGAAAACCTGCTTCTTGATCACACCCACAGGTCTCATAAATGCACTACGGTTAAATTTGTCTTGGCCTGAAAGCTGAAGAATCACATATATATATCTGGCCCTTGTCTGCACCCCCCAAAACATGAATCCAGAAAAACAACAACAAACCTGCTTTCAAATAAGCAGGAAAAAGGCATGTTGAAGATTCATTTTAAAGGAGCACATGCTGCATTTCTCTAAATCTGTGACCACTCACTTTAAAAAGCAACATCTGAGGAATCAAAGGAGATGCTCAGATTTGGAAGGCTGGTCAGATCTGAATGTAAATAACCGTTTATGCACTTGTGGAGGGAAATCATTTTACAGCATATTACAAAACAGCTTGCTGCCTCCGTGTCTCTTTTTTCCACCTGAAAAGTAGGTCAACAATCCTTATGGCTTTGAAAAGAAGAAATGAGGAATGCTTGTTGAAAACAAGCAGGGTTTAATTTCAGTCGCAAACAGAAAGAAATATTAGCTCTACTTTTTGTATGTGAGATTTCTGTATATAGTTAGAAGTCAGGCACCACTGCATGTTGTGTAGTGTTCACACCAAGAGCCAGCTGCACCCCAACTTTTCAATACTCTGCTTCAGTGTCAATGCAAGCAGATGAGTTGCTATATACAGCCTGTGGTGAAATGAAAAACAAAACCTCTCTCACATGGAGTAAGAGGAAAAGGAAGAGATGGGCTAGGGCAGCCTGAAAAACTAGGATCTGTTTGGCAAAAAGAAGGCAGCAGGGTGACAAAAGGATCTGATGATTCAGCATATCCCACTGTAACTACCCAGAATATTACAGAATATATGGGATCTTAAACTATTTATGGATGCTCACATAAACACAACCAAACCCAAACAGAAAACACTGATTACATTTCTTACCTTACCTTTGAATAAATGCCCACCAAGGGCACTGTAGACTTCACGTGACCAAGTACAGCAAATCTAAGAGAATTTGTATTTCCCCTGTGATAAAAAACTGCTTCTCATTTAAAAGGAACAGTGATTGATATATTTTTAAAAGTAGTAATCAGCTACTGGGAAGGCTTCTGTTTTCTGCTATCAAGCAACTTCCAATACCAAAAGTGAAGCTCTTCCATGTACAGGGTAGTGAGAAAGTTCTTTACAGAACTAAAGAGATTAACACTTGTGCCCGCGCACGCTAACACACACGCATGCAAACACCATTCAATCTATGACCATGACTGATGCAGTTTCATATTTTTCTTTTTAGTTTTCCTGATTGACTACTGAGAGTACTCTATTTTACCTAAGCATGGAAAGAACACCTAGGATACTGTGGTTCTGGCCTCCCCATTTCATTCCATTACACAGTTACTGCTCAGAAAAAATTCCTGGGGGAAAAATTGAAGCTTATTGATATTCTAGCTTAGATAAACATGACTGTATATGCCATTAGTGAGGCAAACTGAATAATAAAATCCCAAACAATGAAGGATAGAATAATTGTATTTTGTTTAGCTATACAATGAATTTTCAATAGCCCTTTAAAATATAATAATAATTTTTTTAAAAAAGGAATTTTATGGCTTGGGTTGAGATTGCATTAGTGCTGTTTGTCATGTGTCCAGTGATTCTGGTGGATCATTGTCAATTGCAGCAGGCTTTCCATTTGGATTTTCTCCATCATTAGGTCTTATTTTCCTGTCAGTTTGCCCATTTTGTCATGAGTTTCTTTCAGACAACAGACTGGGCAACATACCTCCAGCAGAAAAAGAAACCAAACAGTCTATAAAAATAAAAATATGTTTTAATAATTATTTCCACAAAAGATGGTTTATCAGAATGTATAATATGAATATTAGACTCACAATAGCCACTTCAGTTTTCTCAAGCACAGAAAAAAAGCTTTGCTTTTCCTTATTTTCTTCTTTAAAAGAGTTGATACACTAGAATTATATTTAGGACTCCTGAAATGTGTTAAAACAGCCCAACAAAAGCTAACTTGCCAAATTCAGCTGTGATGCAAGTTGGGGTTTAAGCTGCATAGCAAGTTTAAATTAGGGGGAAAAAAAAAAAAAAAAAAAAAAAAAAAGAGGTAGATGTTATCATTTTTCCACCAGTGTCACTCTAACAGCCAAAACTAATTCCAAAAGTTTTTAAATCACACTGAAAACTTCTCACAGGCTGAACTGATCCTGTGCTAATTATGTGCATGACTATTGTTTTAAGTAAACGTGAGTTTACACCAATTCTGAACTTTACAGTCCCCTTTACTTGCTTTTGCTGAAATACTGCTCTCATCGTTCCAAGATCAGCGTCATTTCTTGTATTAATCCATGCAGTTTTCTGAGATTACTAGAATGGCATTAGATTAGGTCAGCAGATAAACTGGCCCTCTGCATGTATCCTAATTTTACATCCCCATGAAATACCACATCACTCGCATCAGTCTGACTTTTAGTCTTTAAGGGAGTTTCACAGCGCACTCTTGCAGCGCAGATTCATACTGTCATTGACTTTGCTGTATAATCTGCCACAGGGTCTCCAGAGGAATCTCCTTGAACCTGTTCATTCCAGGCAGCATTTGACAGACTTTGGCTTTTTTTCTTTCTTTCTGTCTTTTTTTTTTTTTTTTTTTCTGCTGTAGTTTAGCGAATATTTAGGAAAAATGTTGGGAGAGACAAGAGGTGATGCACTGATATCAGAAAGAAATGGTATTTCTTTTTTTGTTCGTTTGACTGAGGTTGCAGAGGGCACTGCAACTGTATCACTTGCAGGAAGTCCCATGATGATGGGCAGCTCAGCGCACTGTTTCTTCTGCCAGCTCCTACTGGGCTGACGTGGAAGATTATGGTGCAGAGAAGCTGTGGGGTTCACAAATTTTGGTACTGCGCAGGGCAATCGGCATAAGGAGAGTGAGATTGTTGTTTCTCAGCTATTTGTCAGAGGAGTCACCTCAAAAGACGATGGACTACAGTCCTTGACGTGATCTGGTAAGGGAAGGATGGGACCTCACCTGGTCCAAACCCCTTTAAACTTCCTAGAATTCCCAGATAATTCAGGTGAGGCTGTCCCATGAGAGATTTTCCCTGCTCTCAGCGCAGAAAGCAGTGCAGTACCAGTATACACCATTGCAGCTCAGACTGGAGGAGTGTTCATGGGCTGTCTCCCACGCCTTAGGTCAAGGTTTCTAGAGGACCTTCCCTTTTCTCTACTTCCTTATGCTGCTCAAATATTTAGAAGAAAATACTGCAACATACGTAAGGAGTATTTGATGAATGTAAATGTAACCTATTGAAGGGACAGCTTCCTTGGCTTCAACACACAACCTTTGGGCCGTGTTTGCAGCACACACAGCAGCCGATGACTGGGACGCAGTTAGGGAAACACCACCGTTTCTTCTGGTTTGGTCTGGTTTTGAACCAAAGCAAGGAGCCTGACAGCGACACCCCGGCACACTAAATAGCCCTCAGCTCAAACTGCCTGAACATTAACAGGAAAACCTGAATACGGGCTCGACCTACGACAGGCAGGCCCACGGCAGAGCAGGAGCAGCTCAGGCTGGGAGGGAGCAGCGCCTGCTAAACCCAGCCTCAGAGCAGCGGCGGGGGCCGCAGACCGCTCCCCTCCCCCCTCGCCGCCTTTATTTTGGTAAAACCGTCCCTGCTGCCCACAAACCCTCCTCTGCACAGACCCAGGTGCGGCGGCTGCTGATGGGGAAACCCTGTGTGCCTGGGCGGGCAGGAAAGATGGCGGCTACCTCCCCCCTTCCCCCACCCGAGGCACCTCGGCGCCTCCGGGCTCCTCTTTTTTTAAGGTTTTGGGGATTTTTTAATCCGTTGTCAGGAGGGGACCGGCCTTGGCTTCCCGACAACGCGTTTTAACGCCACCCGCCCGGCCGCCAGAGGAAACTATACATTTAGGAAGTCTGGAGGAAAAAAAAAAAAAAAAAAAAAGAAGGTAACAACCCCTCAT
>WTSP01010672.1:43255-58695 GCA_025331215.1 Actenoides lindsayi | reverse complement strand
GCAGAGGTGCTCCAGCCCTCTGATCATCCTGGTGGCCCTTCTCTGGACACGTCCCAGCACATCCATAGCCTTCCTGTGACAGGGGCTCCAGAAATGGATGCAGTGCTGCAGGTGAGGTCTCACCAGAGTGGAGTAAAGGGGAGAATCCCCTCCCTGCTGGCCACGCTTCTCCTGATGCAGCCCAGGACAGGATTGGCCCTCTGGGCTGCGAGAGCAACTGATGGCTCATGGGGAGCTTCTCATCCACCAGCACTCCCAGGTCCTTTTCTTCAGGGCTGCTCTCAAGCCAGTCCCTGCCCAGCCTATATTGGTGATTACCCAGCCTATATTGATTTCTACAGAAAATCTTTATAAGTTTTATAACTTCACTATTTTGGCCCACAGTCAACACTTTGTCTTCTCCAGGCACAAGAACAACTGGTACATATTCTCCACTTACCACTGTACCACTGATCTTCACAGTGCCTTTGTCTATCTGGCACTACAGCCACTGATTTACTTTTAACCAATTAATAACCAAATCAGAGGGGGGAAAACGTGGTTTGTTTTTGCAGTATTATGAAAATGCTGGTTTTAATGTCTTTTTATAAGCATAAATATAGGTTTGCTGTTTTCAAGTGCTGAGTTTGCAGGTGAAGTACTGAGTTGAACTGCAAAATGTTGAGTTCAGTTCCTTGAACAAGTCCACCTGCAGATGTGGCATGGAGAGCATTCCCTGCCAAAGAAGCCTTCATTTAGAAATTTAGGTTAGATGAATAAATGCTGGGATCTGTAAAATGATTCAAATCCCAGCTGTTCCTGTGAAGCCACAAGTTAGATGTGCAAAGGCAGCTCAGCTGGGAAGAGGCTTCACAGCCAGCAAGTCAGGTCAGTGTAAGTTCTAACCTGCCAGGCTGTTTCTAGTAGCACATAGGAAGAAAATGGACCTGGCTTTTGCAAAACTGAGTTGAAGTGTGGCTTTTGTTCAGCTCACCGAGCTCTCCAGAGGCAGAGAGCTTCAGGATCAGTTGTTGAGATTTCAGTTCACATGGACAAAACTCCAGTGTTTAAATCAACGTGGTATTTAGTTTGCAAACAGCAAGGGGAGCTTTGGCCAGTGTGGCCTTTTAGAGCTGGAGCAGCGACTGGGCTTAGTAACTAGTTAAGTGATTCCTCTCAGACTTGCAGGCAGAACACACTGAATTATTTTAAGTGAGGAATCAGAACAAAGGCCCAGAACCTAAATCTACCTGTCAGTGCATTTCTCCCAGCCATTTATCTCCTGTTTTTTGCTGCCAGTCCTGAATCTTGAGGGACTACAACGCTATAGTGGCACTTGCAAAGGGCAGCCTCAGATCCTATCCCTCCCAGAGTGATGGAGCCTGCTGCTTTTCTGCTCTGGCATAACCTTTCTTGTCTAACCGATTCTGAAGCAGCCCACTCCAGGATAAGACACCCAGGAGTGGGCAGAGCCTTTAGTTTCTTTGCTGTATTTTGGACTTTTCATGAAAGGAGGGGGGATCACCAATGCACATTTACTGTCACCCACCCTTCCAGTTTCCCTTCACAGTAAACCCAGGTCACAAAGTCTGCCATTTAAAGGCTGGGGAGCTGCCCTCTGTCCCAGAACCATTCTGTGCTGCTAATCACACTTTATTCTTCAAGGAAACCAAGAGAAGAAAAGCACCAGCAGACTCCTTTTGCCTTCCTGCCGCCTGCCATTCGCAGCAGCCGTGCAACACCAGCGCTCGAGCCGCCGCAGAGCTCTGGAGCCAGAGCACACAGCCAGGTAACCAGCTCTTTTCCTGGGCCCTGAACACCTATCCCTGTCTTTTCCTTCTGCTGCACTTCCAGCCGTGCTGCCTGCTGCCCTACTTCTCCGGGTGCGTCTGCTGCAAGAACGCTTCTCTCCCCAGCCTTACGGCCGTACCCCGAGGCAGCCAGGGAGGCTGAGGGCTGAATCCTTCCTCCCAGGAAAGACCAGGTGAACGTGGCTTTGGACAAGGATAACCAGAGATGTAAAGCTGATGTGATTAGTTCCTCGTGGCTGTAATGTTGCGACATCGTTAAAAACTGGAAACTGGGCACAAGATGCAATTAAATTGTCATGTTAAGAACTGGTTTTACACTGACTTCCCAAACAGTGTTTTGAAAGGCACTTAGTTGGGGCCATATGGTTTTAAAATATCACTGAGACAGTCTTTCCTTTTTGGGTTTAGTTTTGCCCTCACCTTCAGGAATAATGTTTTGCTAGTTTGTTAAAGGAGACAGCCGGTATTTTTGTGGCAGCAGCTCCCAACAAGCCACGAAAGCGCTGACTTCACACGCAGTTCTGCAGACACCACTAGATCCACTGAGCCAACTGGCTGCAAAGATACCAGGGGCTTGCTCCTGGGAACAACTGCAGATTTGCTTAGGCCATGTCAGGGGGACAGCTCTGATAAACCCAACCATTTGAATAGTTGCTCCTTCCCTCCTTGTCTTCCCAAATCAAATCCAACTGAAAGGATGACAGATCCAGATGAGCTAGTAATTTTTAAGCTGTTTGGCTGAAACACAACTGTGGATGAATGAGGGCTGTGAGAAAGCATCTCTAGACTCACAAGACACCGGAGAGCACTGGAAATACTATGGGAAAGCTCCATCACTTGAGATTTCCAGACCTAAGTTCTGACACACTTTAAAACACTGACAGGGTGTAAGAGAAAAGAGAGATCATAGAATCACAGAACGGTTTGGGTTGGAAGGGACCTCAAAGACCATTCAGATCCAACCCCCCTGCCATGGGCAGGGACACCTCCCACCAGACCAGGTTGCTCAAAGCCCCATCCAACCTGCTGTGAACACTGCCAGGGTTGGGGCAATCACAGCTTCTCTGGGCAACCTCTTCCAGTGTCTCACCACCCTCACAGTAAAGATGGGCTGGGACAGACTCTCAAAGTGAACAGACTCAGTGTGGATAAAGGGGAAGGAGTGAGAAGTTAAATAAAAGGGATGGAAAGCACAAGGGAAGTGAACTAATGTTTAGCATGAGAGATGGGCAAATACTTGGTTCAAACAGCATATGCTTTAGCTAAAGCATGAGGAAAGGTGGGAGAACAGGCTCAGGTTTGGTTTAGAAAGACTCAAGTTTAAAGTTTCACCGAGGCAGAAAGTAAAAAAACCCACCACTTTTTCCTCAAATGTCTTCCTTGAAACAGCTGGTTTACAGCAAGGAATATTTAGGGCAACCTAGATGAGCATATTAAAAAAATGCTACCCAAGGTCATTAGCTTAGGAAGAACCTGAATAATTGACATGAGACTCTGATGATCAAGAAAGGAGCAAAAAAGACCTCTGAAATTTGTAGGCTTACTGTGTTTTTCTCCATTTTTCTCTGAATTCAAAGAAACAGTTACTTGACCCCAACCCGTTCTCCCGAGCTCCTCTCCCCCGGCCTTTTAGCTCTCCCAGTCTTCAGCACAGACATCTCCCCGTGCCAGGAACAGCCCGGCCACCAGTGCTTTCCTGCCAGGTAATACTGGTATGCTCTCTGTAGCCCTTACAGAGCTTTTATGCTCCAAGCAGTCTGCCTGTGGGAGCAGCTGGGCAGCTCAGTGGCATCAGTTTAAGAGCCAGTGCTTGTTGGGAGGCACGAACTGCGCGATGATCTCCTGCTAAAGCTGGATTAGAAGAGGCTTTGGGGTCAGGTGGGACATGTGGAGCAAGAGTCTGGATTCCCTCCCTATACAGGGCAGTCTTAATGATTTCCCCCCCTCCCTCCCCCCCATGCTTTTCTGAAAATGACTGGCCCAAATACTAGAATTATGTGTCCTGCATCTTGGGTTCTTCCAGAGCCATTTCAATTTAATTCTACTATTGGAAGCAGTGCTATTTTAATGAAACGAGCCCAAGTCAAGCTACTGAAGAGAGTTTCAAACACAGAGTATCACGACAAAATAGGGCTGACAAGCACAGTTGCACAAAATGGGGATTTAACTCTTTAGAGCTGATCAGTAAAATGAAAGAAAAATCAGTTTTCCTAAGGAGCTGGCACAGAATATATTGCTGCTCAAAGGGCTTATTGTAGAAAATATATTTACCAGAGAGAAAATGAAGTCTGGAAGAGAACCAGCTCTGGGCTGAATGAATTTGAAAAGGCTCTTTCACTGCCTCTGGAAGCTTAGGCTATAAATCAAAATTATTAAGGCTTAATTTTGAAATTTTATTTCTTAACTGGGAGGAGGACTTGCTGCTAAAAGAAGCCAACAGCATTTTAATGGACTCGTTTGTCGAAAGCATGCAATTACAGTTTGCCCAAACTGCAGCTTGGGTCACTGCAGGCAGCACACAGACAATTTGACCGAGAAGCCTCCTTCCCTCCGAGACACACAGACAGAGAAACGGACACACTGCACTGCCAGCCACCCAGCTTTACCTTTCTGGAGCTTAGATGCATTGTCCTGGATCCAGCTGAAAAGATTGGCAAAGTCACAGTCACAGACCCAGGGGTTGCCCTCTAAGCGTATAGTCCGCAGGGAGGGAAGCGCTTCTAGGGCTGCCACGTTTAGGCTCTGTAAGTTATTGTCATTCAGTTCTAACACTTGGAGCTGTTCCAGGTTCTCAAAAGCAGCCTCGTCCACATCCACCAGGTTATTGTTTCCAAGGCTCAGTTTTATCAGTTTCTCTGCTGATTTGAATATCCCAGCATCAAGCTGTGTTAAGTTATTGTAGCTTAGGTCTAAATAGACCAGTTTGGTAGAACTGCTAAAAGTGCCCTCTTCTAGAGAGGTGAGGGAGTTATTCCTGAAGTCCAAATAAACTAGGTCTCCGTAAAATATAAAGAAATCAGCTGGTATCGCCTGAATGTTGTTATCAGCTATGAGGAGTTTCCGTACATCCAAGGGAAAGGGATTAGGAACACTTGGGAGTCCTTGATCCCGGCAGTCTATGGTGTGGTAGTCCATGCAGCTACAGACAGCGGGGCAAAAATGACCCCCGGGGAAGAAAAGCAGGCAGAGCAAGACAGCAAAAGGCAGGAGGCAGAAAGGACAGCATGGCCACATCGTCAAGGATTGGAAAGCTGTGATGAGCACCACTTCTAAGAGAAAGACATTTTGCTCAGCTGAGCAGCGGTGCCCGGTACTTGTATGTGTGTGATTGTATCCAGCAGATCACATATCATCACAGATCCGATAGCAGCAGGCTGGGGAGGGGGAGGGAGGGGGGCTGGAGGGAAGAGGGAGGGAGGGAGGGAGGCAAATGTGAGGATTTACACTGCCAGAATATGATAACGCTCAGCGTGAGGGAAGGCGATGATTGGGCAAAGGGAGGATCTTTCAAAGGACTCCCTTGCTTTTGTGAGCTAAAAAAAGCCAAGAGTCTGTTTGCACATTTGCTGGATATTCCAGCAAAGGGGAAATCACACCTGATCCTCTGACTCTGACAGCAACAGCTTATGCTTAAAAAGCCCTTCGGGTGATAAACCCTGACGAAACCACTTATTTTGTTCTTCAGAAGGTGACCAATACTCCGTAGAAATGCAAGCGAGGGTGAGGGAAGCATCCTGGTTGACTGCTACGAACAGTTCTCCCTTTCATTTGTAAAACAAGGAGAGAAGAGCAGCAAGGGGGGAGCCCACCGAGCAGCAGTGCTGACTTGTGCTGTTCCTGGATGCCTTCGCAGCCCTTACAGCAAGCACATTAAACGCGGTCGAAATACGACTTAGAATCTTTTGCCCGAGACGTGTAACTTACTGCAGCAACAAGGTCTCCAAAATGAGGGGTTTTTCCCTTCTTGTTTTAATAACCAAATCAGCTGCTTTCTCCTACAGCACTGGTAATGTCTGCTGGGCCACGTAGAAGAGTGAACTGTGCATCAAATCTTCAGCTAGTGAAACCTGAACAGATTTGCTTCATTTGCAGGGCGCTGAAATATTCGACAACCAATCTGTCTGTCTCTCCTGGGACAGCAGAAATGATTTTGCCACAACACATCTGTTTTTTTGACAACCCCAAATCCCCTCCCAGAAAGGCAAGTCCTGTCTCAGCTGCCAGCTCAACTTTTAACTCCATCCCTCCCTCCATACGTACGTTGTGTGAGCAGACAGCAATGGGACTCTGGTGCTTGGGCTGCACCTCTGCACTATAAGGGAATGTATTTCAGATTGTATTTGGGTGTGTGTTGTGAAGATGAGAGTACAAACATCTCTGGAAAGCTCACTCCTAGGTTAAAGGAAGGCCAGTAATCTTGATCTAAAAATCAAATTTCAGAGCTGAATTCAGAGTATCTTTCAACCAGGACAGGGTACAAAAACTTCCTTCCAAGACAGCCTGTCCTCCCAAGATACTTGCATTAACCTCAAATATTGAAAGCAGTATGAGCAACATCTCCTCCAGTCAGTGAGTAGAAGCAGTGAACTGGTGGGAGGGAATGAAAGAGGAGCCAGACTGTAGTTCCCACTGACAGAAACACAGGCTATGGGCACAGCTTTGAAACCATCCAAATACAAGAAGACACTTACTGTGAGGGTGTCAGACACTGGAACAGGTTGTCCAGAAAGGTTGTGGAGTCTCCATCTGTGGAGATCTTCAAAAGCCATCTGGAGACAGCACTGGGCAACCAGCTCTGACTCTGCTCTAGCAGGGGGGTTGGATTAGGTGCTTTCCACAGGTCCCTTCCAACCTCAGCAACTCTGTGAACTGCTGTTAGGAGAGGAACACGCCAGGAAAGGTTATATATATGACCACCTCTCTCAGGTTTCCAACACACATTGTTTCTAATTCACAGGGCTAAAGCAAAACCACCCCGAGCCAGCCTCTAGATCCCTCCCATAAACATACATTCTGCTCTGGGTGTCTTTCGTGTCTTGTATCACTTTTAAAACACCAGCCAGAAAGAAATGGGCATAGCTGCTGCTATAAATCACCAGGGCAAAGTTCAACTACATTCCTGAGATGATTATTTAAAGTATTTACCTTGAAATTACAGAGGAAGTGGAAGTTTGATAGACTACCTCTGAATAAAAAAAAATGAAAACAAACCATGCAAAATAATTCTTGCAGTCGGGATGCAATGAATCAGCTTCAACAGGTAAGAGGAAGGGGTATTTCTCATGGAGAATTGGGGCTTTGTAAACTTTTAAGGCAGTACCTTGCAAACACTTGCTCCTGCTGTAATTTACTGGGTTTCTGCCCCTAATTCAACTCAGGCTTTGGGTCAGAGGTACAGCTGCTCCTAACACAGGGAAGCAGAACTGCCTTGGTATCTTGTAGCAGTGATAACTTCATAGAGAGAGATCTACCTCTCTATGTAGTGAAGCTACCAACACACAGGACCTAAGGGTCCCTGTGGCTCCTCCTTTTTCTATCAGATGTCCAGAGTCAGACTCTGACACTTCCTTCTCAGCTGCTTCAGCTTTATTCTGCCTCTTTCACAGATGGGAGATTAGAGACAGTAAGGCACAATTTGTGAAAGATCCAAGAACGTGTGAGTGGCAGGGCTGGGAACAGGACTCAGCTTCCCTGAAAATTCCACCGCTAAAAACCCTACCCCTGGAAGAACCAGACCTTCCTCTTGCTCAGCTGCTCACCTGCCTTCTCTGCATCTTACCCTGCAGAGGGAAGCCCTGTAAGCTACACCAGCTTCACAGCTTCTCCTGCACACTCACCCGCAGTCTGCAGCTTCTCCACGGGATCTGTGGAGCTTTCCCATCTGAGGTGTTTGTGAAGGGGTTGGCAAGAGATGAGGGATTACTCTTGGGCCCTGGGTATTCTGGGATAGGTGTCCTGTAGGTTTGTCAAACACCGGCCCTGCTCCCATAGCTCCCTGGCAAGAGGAGTTTCAGTGCCAGGGGGTCAGAGAGCTGATCCTGGGCTGCCAAGGGCAGCACCTGCCATCACAGCCCTCCTGCCAGGCTCTGGCACCTCTCTCTCATCATCTGTGCGTTTGGAGAGCTTCTGCCTGAGCTGTCTTTCTCTCTGTAACATCCCCTGTTTCATTTTGTCTGTTCAGCTTTATTCATTCCTTAGCTGCTGCTTATTTCTGTACCTCGTCTGGTTTTCCCTCACAGCACAGAAATTCTCCTGAATCTTTCTGAAGCTTCATTCACTTGCCAGACATTTCTGGCAATTTTGGATAGCAGGAAGAAGATCACAGGATCACAGAATGTTAGGGTTTGGAAGATGATCAAGATTAGGAGGAGAGGCCATGGCCTGAAGCTGCCCATGGGGAGATTTGGGTTGGATATCAGGAAGCACTCCCTGACAGAGAGGGTGATCAGACACTGGAATGGGCTGCCCAGGGAGGTGGTGGAGTCACCGTCCCTGGAGGTGATTCAAGAAAGGCTGGATGTGGCACTGAGTGCCATGGTCTGGCCGATGTGGTGGTGTTGGGTCATGGGCTGGACTTGATGATCTCAGAGGGCTTTTCCAGCCTCAGTGATTCTGTGATTTTGTGTGAGTCCAACCCCCTGACAGAGCAGGACAAAACTAGGGCAGCTCACTCAGAAATGCATCCAGACAGGTTTTGAAAGTCTCCAGAGAAGGAGGCTCCACAACCTCTCTGGGGAGCCTGTTCCAGTGAAGATGCTACAAAGCTTTCTGTCTAATAACATATTAAAGCTTCACTTCTTTAATCTTTCATTTGCATCAGCCAGGCACAGTAACCCACGGTACTGAACGGGGGGTTATCCTGCCATAGCTCCTAAGGGCACAGCAGCCTCTGGTGCCCTGCAGGACAGTGCCCGTTCCACTGCTCTTCTCTTCCCTTAAGCTCTTGGCAAGTTTTACCATAGTCTATAATCTGAGCTTCACCTCTTCCTCTTCCAGTGGTCTGCTAAAGAAACTCCACTCACGCCATGCAAGAGAAGCTTGTTCTTATGTGATGTGTCAGGAGATGTTCTGTGCTATTTTCAGAGCGGCGTAGGGTGAGACAGCAGGGCTGCCCCAAAGCCTCCCTGACACGTAGACCTGAGAGGGGAAGGGAGTGCAAGGAGCAAAGCAAGCTTCCAATTCCCTCGTTGCAATGAGTTGGAGAGGCACATTAGAAACCTACTGTTTGTGGCCGCTCCTGTCAGTCGAATTTCATTCTACCTGTCGTACCTGGGGGCTGTTTGTGACAGGGATGCTGGATCACAGATCACCTATTGCATCTGGATTTGTTTGTCTTTTTCCTTGGAGGAATTTTAAAAGTGCCTCACAATAGGTAAAGTATATCAGGACATTGTTTGGCTTCAAATGACACTATGTTAAAATAAAAAAAATTGCTCTAATGAGCAGTCTCAGAAATAAAGATTTGTTTATGATCTGCATCTCTTCAGTACTCCCAAGCAAAGCCCTCAGAGCTTCCTCACCTCTCATCCAAAAATACTTCCAGTACTAAATTTTAGTTCGGATAGTGTAGAAAAAGAACAAGCTTCCCAATGAAAACTTAATGCCAAACAGAAGCCCAATATTCTCTCTACGCATAAGGGATCCTCAGCTATCAGCTCATTTATCTATGATCCTGGCTTCCAGGCTCCCCTACGACAAGAGGGAGAGGATGGGTTTCAAAAACATGCTGGTAAAACAAACAAGGTAACAATTTCATAATCAAAGAACCATGCAGGAGTTTGTGTCAAATCCTTTTGTGGAGAATGAGGAAGCAAAACCAATTTATCCCATACCTCCCAGTTGCAGGAGCTGAAAAAGCACAATGGTAGGCAGGCTTTGGACTAAGTCTTGGTTTTCCATTCCTTTCATTTTCTATACTAACAGAAATCTCCCCAATAAATCAGGGAGTGACAAGACACACCAGCCCTGGATCTTTAGTGTCCTTGCAGTACTATAGCATGGCAAGCAGTAGAAAACTAATAGAAAAGCCATTTGCTTCCTTGCCTTGTGAAGTAAGAAATGCCTTTGTGGGAAAATGACAGAGGTTTCATCTTTCCTTTAGAATCATCCAGCCCTCCCCTTCAAAGTGCTCAAAACTTCCCCAAGTAATTTGAGCAATGGATGAAAAATGGATGAAAAATGGATGAAAAAAAGAAAGAACAATAACAGTACAGACACACGTGAGGGATTCAGATCTCAGCCAATAAATCCTTCCTTACGAGAGAGTGAAACTGCAAACTGTCACGTTTTTGTATGCTTGAACAGCTAATGGAGCATGTTTTTCCATGGAGGAAGTTATTATTCCAGGCTTATGCTTCATTGGGTTAAGGTAGATGTGGCTGAGGCTGCTGGGCAGGGTGCACAGAATGACTGCAAAGGGGCATCCTCCTCATTATCATCTGTCAGCAATGTGTCAGGGGAACCAGTGTCCAAACCTGAACCACTAACCAATTAATTAGTCACTGAAACCAAGAGCTAAACAACATCTCTGAACAGAAGTCCCATTTTTCCCCCCAGATACTTACTATTCTGGCTTTAGTGCTTTTTTTCTTTTGAGAAAAATCTTGCCCTGCTATGCCAGGCATGTTTTCATGGACGCAGCCGAGGGGCACCTTTGGGCAGTTCTCCCTCTATCTCACATCTGGGAAGAACTGAAAAAGCAATAGGGGAAAAGGGTAAATTCCTTTGTCTTTCAGTTGATGAGATGACAGAAACTGTGAAGCGAAGCTTGTAATACACCCGCCCAGTCCTTCAGTGCTGCTGTCACTGCTGCTGCCACTGCGAGGGAAACGGCATCAAAATTAATCAAGGTGCCAGCAGCAATGATTGAATTTGAAAACTTTGGACACTGCGGCTCAGCGGCCAACTGAGACCAGCCTAAACCCATCAAAAGGCTTCCACCATCTGCCCCAGACAACGTGGCTTACGCAGAGATGGGGTCACTATCTTACTGTGAGCCATTTGCAATCCCTAACAGCACCCACGAGAGACGGAACGCTGGGAATCAGAGTTCCTTCTTCCCTCGGCAGTGAGTCTGTATCCACCACGCTGCAGCCAACCACTTGCCCTCTGCATAGTTCATACCCTGGTGCAGAATTAGCACAGCTATAAAGCAAATGAAAGGAGACTAGAGGTGAAAGTTCTCCTAAGCTGTCGAGGGGAGATCCGCTCATGTGCATGGACTGCCACTCTCGGAGGCAATAAAGTCACAAGTCAAGCTGGTCTCAGTTTTCTCCTCAAATGCTGTTTACCTGGTCAGATTCACCAAGGGGTCTGTCAAGATCTGAAAAGGCTCGGGGAGATCAGACATCTGAGATTCTTTAGAAACACAGAGTTTCTAAATAAAAATATATGTAAGAAATCCAACAGAGGACTTGCAGAGGAGAACTACTGGAAGTCAGTGACTTTAAAGTAACAGTTGGAGTTGAACATAACTTTCATATCTGAAACTTGTTTCAACCTGCACTCAAGCTAAACAGAGGAGGAAGTTCGAGCAAATTCTCAAAGCCCCAAGATACCAGAGAATTTAATCCAGCTCAGTAATCATCTCAGAACTTAATCCAGAAAGTAAATTGTTATTTTTAACCCATGACTGCCATTATAAACATGGCATATTTGCTTCAAAAGACGGGAAACTAATAATTCTCAGGACCTGATTTCCTCCAAATCGTGCCCTCCACACTCCTCCTTTCCTGCCCATCCACAGCAAACAACTGGTAAACACTTTATGAGAGGCTGAGTGCACCACAGTGCAATCTGGCTGAGCAGAGGCTGAAGCAGGACTAACGGTGCATCTTCCAGGGAAAAGGAGGGAGGTTTTCCTTTCTGGTAAGGAAGGAAACTCAGAAATTATTCTGAAACATCTGGGAAGCAAATCTGTATTCTCTCAGTAGGAAGTGCATGGGTTTAATTTGTACTAATTGAACTTGCCACCTAGAAAAGCCGTTGGAGAGTTCTCTTTGTTCTAATGAACAGCAAATCAATTTTCTGGAATTAAACCAGTTGACAGCTAATATTTATGGAACCACCACATATATATTCTTTGAGTAAAAATCCCCTCCAGTTCAATTGGTCCCTACAGAACAGCAGAGAGTAAGCAAACCAAACCAAACAAAAATCCCCAGCAACCCAAAAAAACCAAAACAAGCCAAAAAAGGACTTAAATTCATTTTGCTGTTAACACTGTAGCATTAATGAGTTGAATGTCTTTTCCAGACCAAAGAGATGGTGCACTTGTGAGAATTTTATGCAAATTCCTGCCAGATATACACCCAGCAAGAAAACAGTCCCATTTACAAGGGCATGGTTGACTTAATTGGAGGTCAAGGTCGTTTAATGACTCCCCAGTTGGCTTTGATAAGGCAATTTCACCAAGATATTACAGGCCGCCTTCCTTAGCTGTATTAATTTATTTGAAGTGGTACAAGCTGGTCACAACAGTGGAAAAAACCCCAAACAGTCTAGATCTCATAGATCTTTTTCTAATGCAGAGAGAAAAACCCAATGCAGCCACTTGTGCTACTTGCCCCCTCCCACCCACCATACATACTGCTGCCTGCGCTTCAGGGAGTTAAATGTGTCAGTGGGAATTCCAAGCATCACCTGAGTGGTAGAAGTAACAGAAATAACTATCACACCTGCCTCTGTTGCCCTTCACCATGAAAATACTTCATGAAAACTATAGATAAGTGCTTAAAAGACTCATTTCAAAGCAGGGCATGACAATGCTTGTTAAATCGCACCGTTCCTGCCAGTGTGCAATTCCCTATTTCCCTGGTTCATTCTGAACAACTGGCTTTCTGCAAAATAATTCCACCACAGAAATGCATCTCCCTCTGCCCTGGAGCCATACAGCACTAAGTACCAGGGGATAACAAACGTTAGGACTGGAGGCAAGACAAGGAACACTACCATCTTGCACTGTGTTCAAAAGGCAGTCACCTGACAGAATACAGGTATGCAGCGGTATGTTTGTCTGTGTGTCCAGATCTGAATGCATGCATGTGCAGTTCCTCAAATGAATAATCAAAGAGTAATAATCAAAAGCCCCAGAGAGGGCAATCTAGTGGAAACAACTGAGCTTGGCCCTTACACTTTGTCTGTTGTCCTGGTTTGAGTGAGAACAGAACTACTTCTGCTCAGTAATTTCACTTTCCAGCTCAGTGCTTTCTGTGGACAGATCTGTTACCCTCTTTAATCCTATGTTAAATAAATAAAATTCTCTTTCTGAAGTGAAGAAATACCTAGTTCTTTTATAGACACAAGAAGAATAAAATGAAACAAAACAGTGACAAGGATCCTTGAACCAACAGGATGAAAGCCCCTGATGCAAAGGACTTGTTTACACCTCTAAAGTTGAAAGTAAATGGTTAAAAGGCCCATACACTTCACTGTAGGAAAAAGTGTTTGCAAGATGACAAAAACTCAGTTACCAATCTCTTGGTGTAACTGAAGTATCCACAGTCCTGTTCAGGGTAGAAGGCCCTGGTCATTCACTTCACTCTTCTCTCCAACCTCTTAGAAGTTTCTCTGGCTATACAGAAGTATAGTGTCCCTCAGGGAACGCAGCATATTTTGACTTAATGCCTTCTGACATTTCACTTGCCTTGTTAATAAGATGGGTGAAATGTCAGGTGAAATTATATCAGTGAGTGCAGCAATCCACAAAAGGGAGATGTCTGGAGCCTTCTAATACTGCCCCTGGATTTGCTTTCCAAAACCATGTTGGTAACTAATGGTAATTATTACAATGACTAGCTTTAGTAATTGCTTCAGGAATTGCTTACCTCACTGACAACAAACAGGGGGCACTTCTCTGGCACTCAGCAGTATCAGCCATAGCCTCCAGACCTGCATTCCAGTCACACTTTGGCTGGTGCATCAGCAACCACCGGCACGGCCGCTCTCTTTAACACAACCTCTTTGGGCCTGCACACCCAGGCTGCACCGCTATGTAGCAGTTTTAAATACCAGTTAGTACTGGGAGGTGGAGGTGTCTGACCAGTTGGCTGCACAGTTCCAGCATCCAGGAGCTGACCTAGCTCAGTGCCCAGGGTCCCTCCCTGCCCCTCATCAGGAGGTGTTCCTGCTCTGTGTGTAATGAATGTCTGGATGAAGTGCTCCATACCTCAGCCTGCTACAATGCCCGCCTCATTTCAGAGCTACCAAAGCTAAGGAACAGCACCAGCAAAAGGTAAACCACAGAATTTCCTCCCTGGGGAAGGTTAATGAAGTTAATGGACATCAGTGCTGGCAGGAGGCAGAGTGGAGTTCTCAGGCATCACAATTGCTGGGATGGTTCTTGGGGTTTTTTTTTCCTTTAGTATTATAAAAAATAAATCACTCTCACAAAAATGGAGTAAGTGCAGTCTCTTAAATCTCAAATTTGAAGGGAACTCAGAAGAAGAAGTATGTTTGCTTCAGGCTCTTGTAAATTTTTCAGGAAGTTAATGGCACAGAAGATGAATAAGGTAAAAATATTGTTCACGTGGAATGTATAGACTCTCCATTTCTCAGGCTATGCTGTAAGTGAAAAGATATTTTTAGGGATCATGAAAAGGCTCCAGACTGAAAATAGAGAAGCCAAAAATGTCCAACAAACACTTTCAACAAAAAATGAAAAAAAAATTAAAATATACTTTTAACTGCTCATTTCTGTTTTGCTTTTAGAAAGCGTTTTCATTTTTTAACCAGTTTTTTTTAACTCTGACATTTTCTCTGATATTCCTCAGTAGGATATCACCTTCCAAGTTTTCTAAAATGTAATCTCCTAGAACTTATGGTCAGAAATGTCTTATCTAAGTATATAATGAAAGGCTTTGATTTATTTCTTGACACAGACACTTGTACAAATGACTGTTCCTTCTTCTGAAGTAGAATTATACATGAGTGGCTTACTTCTCATAAGACTTTATTTGCTTGTCCTGCTTTTCCTCTAAGAGGAAGTCTATATTTGTTTTATGGAAGATGGTTTGAAGATAACTTCTTAGTGGGTGCATAAGCAGCCCAATTATTGAAAGCTACAGTGCCACACCAGTGTCAAAGCACGTATGGGACTGCCAAGGTCACAGGAAGAACTGTCAAGGCAATGACATGACATCTGTGCTGTCCTGTCCTGCTTCAAAGTCACTCAACAGACACAACTTTGGAGTGTTTGGAGTTACTAACAAGGAAAGATTTTGATGGTGGCATGAGGGGCACTTTGTTTATAATTATGTTTTGTTCTATTGCTATTGTAGGGTCCCTGAAATGGGACCTTTCTTTTCAATCACATAAAAAGTCACATTTTGTGCAGAAAAGCATCTCCCCTGGCTAATATTCCAACCAGGTATTACATTCTGTGGGATGGCCAAAGAACTAGAGTTACAAGTTGCACCACTGAGAAGTGTTTCAATGACTAGTTTTGGAGTAAGATGAACCATTCATGATGCACTTTCAGTGCTAAAAAAAAAGATGAAATAAATCTGATATGGGATTAGTTAATGCAAGTGTTCAAGGAATCACAGAATCATAGAATTGTCAGGGTTGGAAAGGGCCTTAAAGCTCATCCAGTTCCAACCCCCCTGCCGTGGGCAGGGACACCTCCCACTAGAGCAGGTTGCTCACAGCCCC
>WTSP01010672.1:11936-35765 GCA_025331215.1 Actenoides lindsayi | reverse complement strand
GCAAAGGAGGGGAGAGGGGAAAGGGGAAAGGGGAAAGGGGAAAGGGAAAAGGGGAAAGGGGAAAGGGGAAAGGAAAGGGACCCATGCACTCATATCCTGGCACTTTGTGGGCATTGTCTTAAAACACCCAGAAGAACAAAGAGCAGATCACACCATCTCTGCATAGACCTAGAGCTCATTTCATTGCAGCATTTGAGCAGATGCCCAAGTCCCCTGCCCACCAGCAAGGATCTGTGCTTACACGTAGGCATGTGCTTATCTGCTCTTTGTAATACACACACCACACACTGAAGTGCTGCTTTAAATGCAGCTGGACATTCAAATAACTCCTTTCCTGTCACAAAAATCTACTGGCTTAATGGAATTACAATACAGTGAGCTATGGTTTCATTAAAAACTCCTTCATGTGGTAGTTCAGAGGAAAAATGCACCCTCACCTCTCTTTGGCTCCATACCCTCTCCCAAGGGTATACTGGCTCTTCTGAAAGGATTTTGTTGATGGTTTAAAACAGAAGGCTCAGCAATGGCTCCCAGCCTCCACCTCCTTACTCAGCAACATGCTGTCTTCACTGGAAGGCAAGTTCCTGTCATGGTTGTCACAGAATCACAGAATTGTTTTGGTTGGAGGAATAATTTCATCCCAAGATGACATTCCTAGCTTCTTCACTAACTTGTTCTGCATGTGTGGACAAATTTATTGCTCTTTGTTGCAGATTGATAGCATGATAAAAGCTGATTTTATTCAGTTCTTCAGTGTTCAATAAATTTATCTGAAGAGTTTTTCTCTGAGAAACTGGCTGGAGCAGGAGAAATGGGCTGGTATATAACTATTCCTTATTGGGAAGTATAATAAAAACAGTAAAAAGTGTTGAAGCAGCTACTAGAACATGGATATCTCCAATTCCTGAACACTCAAGAGCTCCAAGTTCTACACCTGGGACACAGTACAGTTTAAAGTAAGAAATTGTATAATTCAGCAAATAGCTTATCCTTCTTTAGAAAGGCTTATTCCTGAACCTGAGACAGATTTGTTCATACAAATAATCATAAAAATGAAAGGTCTTCAAACCAACTTTGAAAAGAATTCAGTAAAATCCTAAAAATACCTTCTTTTAGTTCCTGATGAGACTTTGTTAACATTAAACAGTCACTGTTCATTCCAGTTTGTCTTTCATGGTGTACTGCATTCATTTTTGGTTCTGAAAATACACACAGCATTCCAAATGTTCCATTCTGATAAGGTAAATAATTATTTGTTTTGATTTCTCATAATAATTTTCATTCAAACTGACATACTCCCCTAGCAATTGTTTCATAGGAGTGACATTATCGCAGTAAGCAAATTCACACATAGAATGACAGAGAATGTCTTTGGTTGGAAGAGACCTTCAAGATCGAGTCCAACCTTCAAGCCAACACAGAGAGCTCACCACTAAACCGTGTCCCTCAGCACCAGGTCCACAGGCCATTTCAATGCCTCCTGGGATGGTGACTCCACCACTGCTCTGGGCAGCCCATCCCCCTGGCTGAGAACCCTGGCACTGAAGAAATGTTTCCTAATCTCCAGCCCAAAGCTCCCCTGGGGCAGCTTGCAGCCATTCCCTCTGCTCCTGTCACACGTCACCAGGAGAAGAGGCTGTCCCCCTCCTCGCTCCAGCCTCATTGCCCTGTTCTGGCCACGCTCCAGCCCCTCTGTGTCCTTCTCATAGCGAGGGGCCCAGAACTGAAGGCAGTGTTCAAGGTGTGGCCTCCCCAGTACAGGGGGCCGATCACCTCCCTATCCCTGCTGGCCACAGTGTTTCTGACAGAAGCCAGGATGCCATTGGCCTTCTCGGCCACCTGCACACACTGCTGGCTCATGTTTAGTCGACTATGGACCAACACCCCCAGGGCCTCTGCCAACTTGCAGCTTTCCACCCACACCCCCCAGGTCTGTAGCTTACCATGGGGTTGTTATGACCCAAGTGCGGGACATGGCCCTTGGCCTTGCTGAACCCCATGCATTGAACCTTGGCCCACTGATCCAACCTGTCCAGGTCCCTCTGTAGAGCTTCTCTACCCTCCAGCAGAGCAACACACCCACCTAGCTTGGTGTCACCTGCAAATTGACTGAGGGCACACTCAATCCCCTCTTCCAGAGCATTAATAAAGATATTACAGAGAACAGGCCCCAGTACTGAACCCTGGGGAACACCACTTGTGACTGGACACCAGCCAGATTGAGCTCCATTCACTGCCACTCTCAGCCCAGCCATCCAGCCAGATTTTTCTCCAGTGCAGTGTATTTATCCAAGCTTTGAGCCCTAAGTTTCTGAAGGAGGATGCTGTGGGAGACAGCATTCGAAGCAGTATTATCAAAGAATATTTAAGCATGCTGCAAGTTAGTATATGGGATTATTTTAGTGTTTATCCTAAAGACAATAAGCCAATATTGCCTATTGTTTCTTTGCATTATCCCTGATTGTTTTCATCCTCCTCTCCTACTGATCTTCAATACAAGGAACACAGTTATAGCACCATCATTTTTATCACAGCTAACAAATCCTTTTGGCAACCATGGCTTTCAAAAGCAAAGAGAAGCCCCGTGAAAGGTACTGCATTCCCCACCTGCAACTCTCTTTACATCACTGCCTTACTGCTTATGTTTAGACTTGCTTTGCTCTCTTACAGGACAAAATGTGGTGGGCTCTTGGTGGCAGCTCTGATTCACTTTCACCCAGCAAAACAACTTGGCCCTGTTCTGGTGGGAGGTTTATTTTGGTTGGTTGGTTGGTTTGTGGGGGTTTTTGGTGTTGGTTTTATTTTGTTAAATAACAAAAGATAAAATGTCTCCCACAAGCCTGCCCCACTCTCCTACAGAGGTTACCTCCTCCACAACTGCTAGCAGGAAGGAAACAAATCTCTGCTTCTGCTGCTACGCTGCAGCCTGATGTGTGAGCTCCGCAGGGCTTCGAGGTGCAGGGGCTGAGGGAGAAGGTGACATGTGTCCTCCACGCAGCTACGTGGCACGCTGGGATGTGCCGGTTCACACGTGAGCGCCCGTTCCTGAAGAGATGGAAATCAGTAGGTTATTGCTTACCTAAGACAAGGGAAGATTCAGGAAAGGATTAATAGAAATCACTGCTCTGCAAGTCCTGCTTCAGCCCCAGTTCCTGTCTAACCACTATGATTTGGGAGAAAAAGTATCCGTTTCAGGTGCTGGCAGGGTGTTGGGCTGGTCTCACACACGCCGATGTGCAGAAATAGGTAGGAGAAAAGTACCTGGTGTTGTACAGGCTGTTGTACAGCTGCACTGCTAATGTTCCCAGATGAAAAGGAAAAGTCCTCTGTCTCCGCAGGGTGAGACGAGCACGCGGAGCCCAGCAAGCCTGTGGGCAGAGATAAACACCAGAGCAGAGCTAGGATGTCACTTGAGGACACAAGCTGGAGAGACAGACAGGCAGAAAAATTCAGACAGTATTTATTGCTCAATTAAATAATCTGTCCTAAAACTGGTATCCCTAAATGCACATTTATTACCGTGCTTGCTCGGATAAACATGAGGGCTCACATTGAAATGAAAAAACCATCAGTTTGCTGCTGGAAATAACAGGAAAAATGTCATGAGTGTTGTTCCTTAAATATTTTTTAAGGACAGTTTCCATAAGGGAGAGAATTCCTCAAACACCTCTCTGCCTAAATACCCTTTCCCCCTTTGCTACATAAAACTCTGAAAGCCACAACAGCTCCTGTAACTTTAAACCTGGGCTGAGATCATAACTTTAGTCCTGACCAAACAGAGTGCAGAGGGCGGGCCTGGCTCTTCTTTGAGGACCACCTTAGGCAGGCTCCCACCCCTTGGCTAAAGAAAATAATGCCGACGCCACTCACTTTTCTTTAGTTGTACAGTTATCATCTGGGAAAAGCTTCCCTCTCCAGACTCCAGCAGATAAAGGAATAGTTGGAATACCAAAATATTTTTCGCAGTGGTTTCTTTGCGATCTCCATTCTCATCTGCCTCTAAAAAACTCAAGCCGAGTTTGAATCCATCTGGTCTCAGGATTGGAAAGCTATTCTCCAAGCAGATCAAAGATGTTTATTAAAGTTCAAGTCTTCATCTTCGTCCTAGCGAGCGTGCCTTTCCTAGCACTTGCTGAAGAAGGTAAGAAGAAACTTCAGTTAAAACCATTTCCAGTCGTTTGCTGTAATTTAACAGTTTGTGTGCTTACAAGAGGCAATAGAGTTGCTCTGTCCTCTTTATAAAACTTTCTTCTGAATTCTTAGCCTGCTGCTGGGCATCCACTGGGGCTGTAATCAGGAAAGACAGACAGCAAAAGTTTTCAGATGGGCTGAGTTCTGCTCCATTAGAAAAGAATGTTGCGTGTGTGCGAGGGAAGCAGCGAGAGGAGGCGTTACACCAACAGCCCTTGGAAACTCCTCAGCCTCGCTGCAGTAGGAGTCTGCGAGCCATAACTTTGTGCTAACTCGCACTGAGGTGGTGAAACTCTCTCTGAGAGTAACTTATAAATCATTCCACTCAAGAGCTTAGCTTCTGTACTTAGTGGCATTACACCAGCTTAGAATGGGAGCCCCATGCAGGGTTTTGCTAATGCTAATTTAGCCATGAGTGATGTACACAAGTGAGGGAAACTAAACCGGGAAGAATTATTCCCCATGGCAGACCTGAAAAGTGTGGTGTTACTACCCAGAACAAGTTTATTTGGCAAACTATAGTTTTGGGAAACTACAATACATGCTTTTAGAGAAAAGAGATGTTTAAGTCTTTTTATGGCTGAAGGGGAAGATTCTGATTCATTAACAGTAAATCAGAATGACCCTGAGCCATACCCCATTCCAGGAACGTCACGTTCACGTCTTTCTGTGCAGTATTTGAGTCATGATGAATGACCTGGGCATGGGGCAGGCTGCCTGCTGTCTGTGCAAACAGAAAGCATGTCTGTAGTGGTGACATACAGCTACTGGCGCTGGGGACCGCATTCCAGGTACCGGTGCTCTGAAAACAATAACCTGAAGCTTAACCCAGTAGTCTTGCAAAGTATAAATTGCTTGTCTGACTTGGCTTTCGGGACCCTAACTGAAACACAGGACCTGAGTTTGGCCTGGTGACCATCAATATCATTCTGCTGGAAATAATGGAGCTGTATCAGTATACATTATACATATATATAGTATACGCTATGTGTTGATGTTGCCTTGAAACTTCTAATAGGAATTCTGGTGTCCTGTATGTCAGAACGAGGTTAAAAGTTGGGAGTTATGCTTCAGAATTTCACAGAAAATCTAAAATCAACAGGTATTAGTTGAGCCAAGTACTGCTTTCCAGGCTCACCCAGATAGCTTAGCCTTAAAAAGCACCAATATTAGATATATCAAAGTTTAAAGCCATTAGAAATGAGGCAAACCCACAGCTATCGTATAGACGTTTAGTTACGGGGAGAAAAAGGTCTTTCACCTCCAGGCTTTTGGGGAATATTTAAGCATATTTTCTCTCAATTCAGAGAGAAGCAGTCCAGCAAACATCTGGCTGAAACCCTACTAGCCAGAAAAATGTTAAAACATTTCCTGCTTCCAAGAGTCTACCTCTGTTTTACTGCCAGTTCAGTTTGATAGTTGGATCCAGAACATAATTTACCGTATTTAAGGCTTTCTGCGACTTTTTCGTCACGTGGAGCCAGTCACTTAGGAGAACTTCCAAAGGGTACACCAGGAAAATACACTCCAGATATAAAATAAGCAAGTGTCCAATATTTAGCACAAGTATCACTGCTGTTTACTGATAACCATCAGGCATTACAAGTTAGAAGATATTTCAAATGCCCATTGCCTGTGGCAATCTGTGCCTGCACTGACAGCGGGGACGGGAGAGCGCTTTGGGCTTGCACTCTACTAGGTGGAGTGGGTATAGGCAGGAACCTGAACCTCTGGGGTAGACAATTTGGCCTGAGGGTTTTAGAGGGGAAAAAAAAGAGTCTACTTACCAGATTCTGCTACCTCTTAACCTTGATCAGGCCATAAATAAATCTGTTATAGTTGTTATATTTGGCACTCCATTTTTTGGGTTGAGACTGAATCAAGAAAAGCATGGAGGTTTTGATCAGGAAGCTTCTTTTAGGATTATTATTGGTTCCAAATTCCTCCCTGAATGGACAAATAAACTGAATTCAGTTGTTGATCCTAGTTTTAAGCATAGCAGAAAGTTCCACAATTTGATCAGTGAAATTAGTATCTGCTGTCTTTGAGTTGCTGCAACTTTACAAACAGAGGCATAGAATCCACTTCAAGACAACTGTGAACCAGATGCATGATTGAAAACTGAGCCAGTGTAAACCTAAGGCACAAGTCAGAAATGCTTTAACATTTTTTGCTCATAGACAACATGCAATTTACATCTCACATCACTAAGTTAAAAATGAACGAAGATTTCTGCTAAAGTTTCCTGGGTTTGTGCTACTCTTAACAGGAATATTTGGTCTCAAAGTCAGCAATGTGGTTTCCAAATGAAAGGATAAAGGCTCCTTGTATTGGGTGACACGAAGCAAGAGAGAACAAAGCTGTAAAAGCATAAAATACTATACTGATGTGGTGGAAGAGAAGAGAATTAACTTATTAATTCACTTCACTCTTCATCTGTGAGCTTCCACATAAAATTAATTGCAGGAATTAGCAAGAATACAGAAAGAAAACCTAATTAAAAAAAAATCTTTCATCAACGTCTACTTAAAATATATTCACATGTGCTCTGTTTCTGTTACCCATTCATGGTTTAAAACATGACTGAAATAGCCAAGTATTCTCTCTTACAACCTAGGACAGCCCTGAGCACTCTGTACAAGCTCATGAATTTTCAGACTAAAGCATTTCTGACTGAATGATTAGTAGATACGTTTTGGTCCTTCTGTGATCCTGTTCAGCATATAAAACTCGGGCAAATCTTCACACACAGGATCAGACCACATGAGCTGAAATGGAAGGTGGCCTCTGTTTTTTTCTGGACACATCATTAATCAAACAATTAAAAGCACAGGCATTCAAATGACTGCTTTACAGAGGCAACACACTTCCCAATTTGAAAGCTTCCTCATGGTGCCGGTATCACTGCAGAGAAGAGATTACTCTATTGGCTGTCACATAACATGAACAAAAATTAACGTGATTGTTTAACAAGTTACCACATGTCACTCGAGCTGTATCAACTGTCCACGTGCCCCAGGCAAGTGCTAGATTATACCTCCTTATGCAAGTCTCAAAATTAACTGGGTTTATAACAGGTCATGTTACTTTACATCTGTCTCGGACTCAAAGTAAGCACGTGGACAGGATAATTCAGATGAAAAGTGGTTTATATGGCAAGAAAGGAAATTGAAGTTTATAGTCAACCAGGAAAGACTAAAAAGTTTTCTGTATTTTTCAAAATCATATAAACCAGAATTGACAAAAACACAAGAAAGGATTTTTTTCAAAAGTACCTTTATTTACCCAAACTCTGTTGCCAGTTCAGTGGCAGAAGTAAACAATAAAGGCAGGCAACTCTCAACTCTTCTGCAAAGGGAATTCTCTTAACTTCTGGTAGTAAATAAATTGAACAACCAGAGCGAGCAGTCACACACGGCTCAAAAGGGAGCCAGTTTCCTACTAAATAAGTGTGAGAAAACCTTTCAGCATGTGTCCAGCTGTGCACGTGTCCCCATATAGGCCTCTTGTGAACTGCATCAGCATGATGTGAGTCTGGCTCTACGTGTCCAATGTCCAACACAAAAAGGTGAAAAACATCTCAGTGAATGTCAGTTAGCGGGTCTGCAAATTAGTGAGCCTGTATTTTGGTGTCTTGGTAAAAGACCAGGAGAGAACAGATAAAATTTGCTTTCTCTTCCTCACTGGGAACACAGAGAGGCTTGCCCATCTGTATCTCAGAAGCTGGTTTTCGAATCTCTGTAACTTGACAAGCAAAGGAATTAGTCATATTTAAAAGCTCACAAGCAGACCTTTCATTAAGTCAGGCTGCACCATGAAAACTGAAAACAGAGAGGCCAGATTCTCAGCTCCTGCCATTCCACAGTTGCCACTGAACCCATGCATTTACCCCAGATCTAGTACTTGTAAATCTGCAAAAAGCAGCAGCAGAGAACTAGAGAGCACTTCAGCAGAGAATAAAACCCCAGCGAAGGAAGGATAGCCCACAGCACGCAGACTGTTGGGCTCCAACAGAAGCGTGCAGTGTTTCCTCCTGGTGTCATTTGAGGCAAGCCATACATCCCTGCACACCACAGAAATGACTACTGTTTGCCCAGCTTTAACATATGGTCTGTCTCAGCTGCACGTTTGTTTTGTTGGTTTGTTTGCTTTTTGTCTGGATGTGGTCAGGGACTACAGGATGGAATCCAAATGTTGCCAGGTCCTGCTACTCACTGCATCCCAGATCCACGCTGCAGATGGGCAGCCTCTGCCAGGGCCTGCTCCAATCTGCATGCACAAGCCATAGCCTCAGTTTGAAACATGTAATGCTACATAATAATATCTATAAATGCTGCCAAAAAAAGTTCACAGCTACACAGCACTTTAGAAAAAGATGCAGGATTGGGACTATGGGTGTGCTGGGATGTTCTAAAGAGAAATAAATAAAAAAAAATAAGAGGGCAAACACATAGTCTCTTAGGAGGGCTTATGAGATGCTGCTGAATCTGTAAAAGGGACACGCTTAATTCCAAATGCATATTAAAATGGTTTTATGATTATGAAACCCATCAAATATTGGCTTGTGTGTTCCTAGTTAGCATGAAAGTCAGACTAAACATATTTGAATGGATCTTCCTTGCTGTGTGGCAATGTAAAGCAGCTAGCCAAAAATCATTGTGTGAACAAAAGCAAAGCCTAACCAGTTTCCGCTGCCAGGGTTTAACATGCAGATTTCAAACAAATGAGTTAAGTAGTGATCACACAAACAGTTCTGCTGGCAGATATCAGGGGTTAGTAACCTTTGGCAAGGCAGCCATGAAAGGGCACACGGCTACGGCCTCAGGGTTTTGGGGTGGAAGTGATTTAGGGAAAAGATTAGTTTATTACTGAATTAGAGGTCATTTCTTAATTCCTTTCATCTGCATTTATATATCCAAATATTGGTACACAGCTCACCTGCTGCACTCCCCATAACATTTCCTGCTCCACCCACCACATGGACTTTTCTCCAATGCTCATTCCTCGCCAGCCACAGAGTGATAAACATGGTCCTCTAATGCTGCAGGGTTAGGTGCCATGTAGAGAATGATGCAAAAGAGACTGACATCTTGATCATGACTCCAGTCTTGATGCACCAGTCGAACCCTTACTGCTCAGAGAAAACAATGAGACTGTTGGTAAGACTGCAAGCAGTTGCCACAGGGCACCTCTAAATGTTTTCACCCCACATCCATTGGATAGCAACTCTGAGCTCAGCACACTTAGCAGACAAGAAATCAGAGACTGACACAGGGATATTACTAAAATCATAAGCCTTAGAAGACTCATCTCTAGTTCTGCAAGTAGCATTTTAAAGGAATATCCCCTAACAGGGTTAAATAGTCTCTTCCTTCTTAATACCCACAGCTCTGTGGCCGGTTTTATCATGCGTAAGAGAAAGCTTAGCAAGTTACTACCTTTTCCTCTTGTGGCTTTGTTTCATAACTTTGGTTCTGGGTCACAGACACAGAGCAAGCACTTGAAGAGCAGTTACTTTTCTCTACATCTGCCCAGTTAAAATATACTTTGCTTTGCTTTTCTGGGGGTATCCTATATATGGGCGACATAGAATATTCAGAAGACACGTGATTTATTTCTGCAGCAGCCCAGCGGTTCTCTGCCACTTGGCAGGGCAGGGTTCAGCTCTGGCTTTGTGCCTCTGGCTAAGCCAGCCCAGCAATGGAAACCAGCTGCAGTGGGGTGTGGTGACCAAAGGAAATGTTTCTGACAATTCAGCAAAGCATTGTCATCGCGAGCTACATGGAATACCTGAGCAAAGTCACTCACTGGGCTGAGCCAGAGCCCTTCCCTCTGTGTCATGACCATTTTTCAGCTGGAAGAGACTTTCCAAAGTTTGTGATATTTTCTCAGCCAGCTTTCTTGAGGTTATAAAGCAAAGCTGTGAGTTTTTGTATACGGAAAAGGCAGGAAGCACTTCAGGAGTTAGATAGACAACACATACTTTGTCCTGAACAACAAGAAGTCTGAACACTTGGGTTTATGCCTGAGTATTTCTTTGTTCTGGTTAAACACTCCAGCTTCCAGAAGGAATCAACAGAAAATGCCAATGCCACGGCCCTAAACAGGCTATGGATATAAAGTTCTCAGGGTACTGCAGAGGTCACGGATTGTGGAGGAGCCACAGGGATAAATGAGAATTTCAGTTTTCCTTAAGAAACTTTCTTGCGTTTCTAAAGTTTGAAAATTTTAATTGTCCAAAGGCTCAAAATCCAGCAAGCTAACCCCAGAATCTGCTATATTTCAAAACTTCCATTTTTCAAAGTCTAAAAAATGTTGTAGCCTGGATTTGGCAGCATTGAACCATTCCCTCCACACCCCCAAGAAAAAAAGAGACACCATATGCTTTTTTTTTTAAATACTTGAAAATGCTTAAGCAATTACAGAAAAATACTGGAAAACTACTTTCAGAGAACAGTCAGCTGATGAGGTAGATTTTGGATCTGACTGTGGAAAGTGTTTACATTGAGGATGAAGGCAAGTAACAGGCAAAACTGCATTTGAAACCTATAGAGCTGAGACATTATATATTCAAAAGGCCCTTATCAAATCATATATTTTTGTTAAATTTCCACCATGAACAGAAGTTTCCATTGAGCTACAACTGAACTGACTCCAGTGATGAGACACTGACTTTCTGACTCGACTTTGCTCACAATCACATTAAGGTCTGTGAGCGAAGAACGCTTCCTCAAAGAGAATTCCTGTATCAGGACATAAACGCTGAGTAAAACATGGCCAAAACAGGATGGTTAACACAGACGTACATACACAGTCCTTCAAACAACACCACTTGGTCTGTAACAGTTCAGGAAGCAGATGCTGAGAAACAGAGTCAGCTCCAGAGAGTTAGCTCACTACTGTCTCCAACAGAAGAGTCCATCTCCCAAGCGACCCGTCCCATGAAATTCTTCCCTTTGCTTTTCTAGAGAAGCATTCCACAAAGCTAACTAGCACAGCTGGATAGGATAAAATAGGATGTGGATCCATAACATACAGATAAAAATAAATTTGAAGTTTAAGGTCAAGGCTTTTGTTTAATTTTTTTAGCTGTTACAAGTAACCGAAGCCACTATTTTTTAACAGGAGCAGAGGGGCAATGTGCCGTAAGTGTTTCAGCTCTTGCTAGAGGGAATCCTTTCAGGTTGGCTTTTTTTTTTTACCTGCTGGTGTCTTATCGTGGAGTTGGAAACTCATTCTATTTTGAGGGCTTCCTATTTCAAGGAGTAACCTAAAATACAGGCTTACAACTGCCTTTGCCCACCAGCATCTGGGTTTATTTAGACCACTGGGAGAGGAACAAGATCCTACAACATTTTTCATCTTCAAAAGTATCTTTGTTGGTTTTGGAGATACCTGAAAGTTATGCTAATGAACAACAGTTTTACAATGCATTCCCTTTTCCAACACAACCACTGTGCTTTGAAAGCAACCCTAAGAGGTTTTTCTAGTAAACTGTCACTGCATGCCTAACAATGAGGAGTGAGCTCATCTTCCCCTAAGTGGGTCATGAGATGCTTAGCCATGGAATGTTTTCAAAGCAATATTAAACATTTAAAGACATGAAATTTTCTCCTGGTGTGAGGAGTTGCAGCCTGATAGCAGCCAGGGGCTTTGAACTGAAACGCACCCAGCTGGAACTTGGCAGGAAGAGATGCAAGGATGAATTCACATCTGCAGCAACGTATAGCTGCAAACAGGAGAGGCACAGTCCTGGCTGGAGACAATCACAGCACTGTGAGGCAATGTTTTTATTTACAGCCTCCTCTAAGATAATATTAAGAACATATGCAGAAGCACTACTTACGCTTATGGCTCTTGCTACATTTGGCCCACATCAGATGAAACCAACAGAGGACTAAAGCACACCCCCCCCCTTTACATCCCACTTACATTCTCTTTGATGTCAGTGCCATCCACGCCTTGTACTGGGGACAGGGAGAGAAGTTTCAAGTCCAACAGTTTCTCTCAATTTCATTTCAATATTTTTTTACTTCATGACTTTCTCTTATGACCTCCTTTATGGCAACAAAGAGTTGTCCAGGGTTGAATTTTCTTTCCTGCCAATGCAGCACACCAGTAACAAATTGTACCTCCCGGTCTCTCTTTCAGTAATAGTTGAGCAGTGTCTGCTTAACGACCACCCAGACCACCCTCAGTGTCTGTCCAGAAAAACAAACCTGGAAATGCAGTCCAGGGACTATTCTTCAGCAAATACAGGACCTCAGCTTGAACACAGTGTTAGGGCTGGGACAAGACCTACACAGTGATCAAAACTGGTTTGCTCTGTGAGCTGTAGGAGGTTAACAGGGGAGCCATATTCCAGTTTCCCTTTCCAGTTAAGGGAAGGCAGCACTACCAAAGATGACCCAAATCTCAAGTGAGCTGAATTACCTTCTAGAAGTATTTATCTTTCCCTACAGACTATAAAAGATGATAAGGGCAAGCAGACACCTTATTTAGGCACCTCTATTAAGAGCCTAAATTTAGGCAAGATTAATCTGGGCCACCTCCTTTTGTCAATCACTGTACACAGAGGGCAAATGCACTGAAATAGCTTTTGTGTGTGTCAGTCATTGCCAAGAAGCTGCAATAACAACTTTACCCCACAAAGAACAATTGTTTCCTGTTTCTTTGTGACATTCACAAGTCTCAACACCTTTGTTCTGTGACGCTGTTTCCTCCCCTGCTTCACTATCAGGTAATTCTTCAGGGCTGAAAGCTACTGCCATGCCAAGAGTATAAGCAGCTTCTCAATAAGCTGCTTGTTGTTAACATACAGAACTTATTTCACTTTCTACTTGGGGTTTTTTCTCTGGTAATTGGTTTTCTTCATCTGTGCCTATTTTGCAACTAGTGAATAAAGGATGTTTTTTCAGCTCCAACTGGGATTACAAGGTAAACTGATCCATGCACAATTCATGTAGTTGAGCACTTTTGCTGGGTTTTTGTTTAATGCTTACTGTTTACATAGCACAACCCCAATATTGTATTTTAAAGACATTACTTTATCAAAGAAAAAGTATTATAAAACAGTGCCATGTCTCAAAATGCTCTGATATTTAGAAGGTGGCTAGACCAACACACCTCAAAGTCGAGCCCCTTCATGCTATCTCAGCAGAAAATTTTCAAGGCTGCTCACTTGGGGTCTTCCAATCAAAAATGACTGAAACATTATTTTTACCATGTAACTTAGAAATATGAGGTACCCTGTTCTAGTCTTTCCAGGGATTAGAAGGTGATTTTTGGGAGACTTGCTGGATTAATTAGCCACTACACATTAGGCCTCATGTTGGCATAACCTGAATATGCTTCATCTGTTAGGGCCTAAAGTACTTCGTGCACACCCTTCTGGCTCCTAAATAGAAAGTGTATCTCTATTCGGGTTTATAAAGGTATAAAAATATAAATTTCTATTTACTCGAGTACACCTAGAATTAGAAATCCAAATTTAGATCAGTACTTAGTCTCTTGGTGATAGGACAAAGCTCTCAGTCTTACCTTGCTAAAGATGGATGAAAAATTTTAGTTTAGTTCAAAAATAAGTTTTAGGAGCAAGAAAAAAAAACACATTTGCCAGTTTCCAGTAGAATTCAGATGAGAGTTTCAAGCAAAACCAGATTATTTTCTTCTAATGTCAAATCATTCATCTTCTGTGTGAAAAGTTTCCTTTAAAGTGTCAGTAATTTTTTTTTGCTCATTTCAAAATTAAGTATTGGCTGCTTCATTTGCAGTAACATTTTTATGTTAAAAGAGGCAATAAAAAGAAATAGTCTATTTGGTACAAATCTAAGTTCAAAAATAGTCTCACTTCAAATGCAGAGGAGATAGGTCACTAAATATGAAGTGAAGGTAGAAACAGAGTTAAGATTTACTAAAACTAACGGGTCATGAGTATTTCTCTTACAGAGGTATCAAACAAGGAAGAAAGGATTAGTTATTCTTTGTTCACAGACAACCTACTAGAGCTGACAGTTCTTACCTAACATAGGTGGTAAGCAAACGATGCCTGAGCACCCAGGGCTTTCTCCAACCCCCCTCCAAATTCCCGTGTTTGAGGAGAAGGAACACGGCTCTCCTTCACACAGCCTCCAGCTCCCACTGCAGCACTGCCTGCAAGAACTCCATACTATGCTGGGAAAGTGTAAGATGGATTTGAAACTGTTTGGACAAACTTTTGCTCCAATGGCTGAAATAAACAGACTTTAGATGCCAAACTTGAATCCAGGAAGGAACTTTTCAGAAGTTTTCGGGTCGGGTTTCTTTGCCCGGAATTTTTGCTCGGCGCAGTGTCTGTTATTAGCTCTTTGCATACATTTAAACACTGCTGTCTGGAATTAGCAAAACTCTTACACCCCGGGCCACAGCATAATAAGCAGCCTCACCTGGCTTTGTAATCGTGGTGAAGCAGAAGCTCGGAGGAGATCTCACACTGCATTAACATCCTACTGTGCATGGCTGTAGTTCTACGTATCCGCAGGAAACGTGACACTTAGGTTTTCAACATTTTCTTGACACTGCCAGTTCTCTTCACACATCCAGATATTTCATGTTCTACCTTGTTCCACCTCAATTTTCCTCTTGATCAAGCCTGTAAAGAAAGAGCACAGTGCGGACCAAAATTGAAATGGCTGTTCTACCAAAGAGCACAGATGATTTGCACAGGACTAGGACAAAACGGGAGACCTTACATTGTTACCTAAAAAACTCAAAGCATGGCAAGTAAGGTTTGCAACTTTAGAAACATCTCCAAAGAGATTTGTGTAGGAATATTCTCTAAATGACAGCAGCACCCATAAACATTAATGATAGTTCTAAAAATAAAGGTTGCAGCTGGGAGTGAGCTAAAAAAATGGGAGAAAGCTCTTATTATTTCAGAAAATGGAAGATGCTTGAAGTAATTTATCCAAAAGCTAATGTTTAACTTGAAATCTGGAGTAGTCAAATCCCCCTGGGGAGGAATCTTTTCTTTAAAAGAAGTAGAAATCTTTTCTTAGACACAGTGTTTAGTAACCAATTGATTTCAAGGTCATGCCAGGGTTAAGTGATGTGTACTTAAACTCTGTGTCCTACAGCTTCGTACAAGAGTATAGCACAATTCAAAGTGAATCCAAACAATTTTGTAAACCTAAGTGCACAGGGGGAGGGAGATGGAACACTACATGTATCTCAGGTTTAATAAAATCTGAATGTCAAAGTAGCCAGAACACGAGACTACCAAGTAAAATCCTAACTTCTTTTCTAAAATTTTGTTCAGCAAGCTCAGTTCTAGAAGGAGAGGAAAGCGCAACAATTGATTTCAGAGAGAGAAATGACACAGAATTTGAAGAATTACCAACCCTGGTGAGTAACATTCTAAAAAAAGCTTCTTTTAGGTTACCATTTTTGCAAGTATTGTCTTATGGTTTAGATTCTGGATAATAAATCATAACAAATAACCTTCAGTCCTAACATAAAAAAGATTGAACAGCAATTCTTTGACCTTACAAGCAATCAGGTTAAAGGTGACACATTAGAAAACTTTTGGGCAGTTCTGTGCTGCAAAACGTGTTCATACCCTGCTGCTTCACTGCCACTTGCCTATTCCAATTCAGCAGCTCTCCATGAGATGCAGCCACATCAGACTGACAAGCTAGAGGTAGAAAAAAGCCTAAGAAAAAAGGCAGGTCTGCAATATTCTGCAGTCCTCTCCTCCACCTTCTGTAGTCCTGCCGAGAGGTCACCTGAGCTACAAAGCCTCAAGCTGGCAAGACAAAGCAGCTCATAGAATCACAGAATTGTCAGGGTTGGAAGGGACCTTAAAGCTCATCCAGCTCCAACCCCCCTGCCATGGGCAGGGACACCTCCCACTAGAGCAGGTTGCTCACAGCCCCAGCCAGCCTGGGCTTCAACACTTCCAGGGATGGGGCTTCCCCCACCTCTCTGGGCAGCCTGTTCCAGTGTCTCACCACCCTCCTGGGGAAGAAACTCTTCCTAATGTCCAACCTGAATCAACCTCTCTCGAGTTGTAATCCATTCCCTCCAGTCCTGTCACTGCCCGACAGCCTAAAAAGCCCCTCCCCAGCTGTCAGTAGATGTTGAGGTTTCTCTTTTAGTGTCTTCACGCTCCTGTCTGCACGCGGCTTCTCTGTCTCCGCTGAGTAATTTAGCCTGCTGCTACTCACTCATTCCCCAGTTTTCTTCAGTTTTGTTTGTGGGAGTGTAGGTGGGTGCTTCAGAGGGGTTTTGGTAGTGGGTATTGGTTTGGGTTGTTTTTACACTGAGGCATTCGAAATGCCAACTGGAGCCTTTCTGACAGCTAGAAAAAAAAAAGAAGAATATCTTTTTCCCACAGATCCTGTGATATGTCCAGGCTTCAGCATTTCTCTTACGAGGCTGCTAATAGAGCCTGGCTTCCATATTCTTGTTTTCTCAAATGTTTAGGCAGTGAATGAGGGATCTTCTTTTGCTGAGATTGGCCGGCAGGCTCAAAAGCCTTTGAGCACGTGGTTATAGGTAGAGAAAAAAGCCTGAAGTGCTGTATTTTTGTTCCCGTTCGCTGTCTTAATAAACATGTAGAGTATGTCTCCTTGGTTACAGAAATGTCAAGTGCTGGTGAAGAGAATCCTTGTGTCACTCGTTACAGTAAGATGCTGCTGCTTTGATTTGTTCCCTTGAGCGCAAGGATCAGGATCATTAAGGACATTCACAAAGCACAGAACCTGTGACAGCATTATCTTATTGCTGCTTAGGGCACTGCCAGCATTTGGGCCCTGGTGTGTTCACTGGGAGTGAAAAGGGTGGGATCAGGTTCCCAGCTTCCTAGAAGATGCCTTCAGGCCTGTTAATATTGCAGTGAGGTTGAACCACTGCTCTGAACAGGCTGGGAGGAGGTAAAAAAGAGGATTTCCTGAGGGCTGGAGTGATCTTGGAGGTCTTTTTCCAACCTTAGTGATTCCATGATTCTCTGAAATCCCTGGGAGCTGTAGGCACAGCTATCCACGGACTTCTTGTGGGTGGGCTGGTCGTGTGTAAACCACACTGGCAGAGTGTGAATTGGGCTGCCCAGCTTTCTGTACAAACTTCTGGAGTTCCAAAATCAATAACCCATTTAGAAATGCCTAAGTGGGCCCTGAATCAACTGTTGACAGAGATGACAACAATAATGAATGGCTGCAGTGTAGCACCACAGGAAATACTCGGCAAGAGAAGCGGAGAAAAATGGGTTTGTGTCTCTGCTGTCCCAGTTGCTCCACTGGTTCATGGGTTCTGGGCACTCTTCCACCCATCTCTCGGGACCAAGGCGGTGTCATCTCGCATCGATCCTACTGGAGTTCTCCCACCTTGCTGACTTGTCTTCCTCTGTTTTTTTTTTTCTTTCATAGGCTATCATTCTGGTACACTGGCTGCTCACGGTGTGGTGAGTGTTGGGAGCCTGGCCTGGGTGAGAAGAGGGTGTTCCTCCAAACCAGGACCGGGATGTTCTCAGGGAATTGGCACCCTCTCTGTGGGCAAGAAGACCCGAAATCCAGGAAGGAGGTGGTTGTGTGGGAACAGGGATGAATGCAAACAAACTGTTGCAGGCTTACTGTGAGCTCTTTGGGTTTGGTTTTATTTTGTCTTGTTTGGCAGGGGATGCATGAATCACACGTTTCCAGCCTCCTATGCCTGGGGGAATTTCAGTGTCCTTGCAGTGGGGATCTGGGCCATTGTGCAGAGAGATTCCCTTGATGCCATCGTGATGGTGAGTGTGAGGGTATATGCCTCCACCAGGCTGCTCAGGGAGAGGGTGGAGGGCAGAGACAGCTGCTTTGAGTCCATGATGAGTTTCATCTGCTCCCAATACAGCAGTGAACAAGTCAAATTCCTTGTTTGGGTTGGTTTGGAGTTTAAGAGGGTGTATAAATCTATAAGCACTGTAAACCATGATTAGAAGCATTCACTATTGCTTGTTTTGCTTCTCAGAAGTGAAGTATATTTGATTTGTGCAGGTTTTTTTTGCTTTACCTGCTGTTGTGACTTGTAATACCAGAGAAGGACTCGAAGTGTTTAATATTCTTGAGTTGGAGGGGCTTTATAAAACCCTTCTCTGAACACTAAAGGGATTGGCAAGCAAAAATAAACCATCCAGGAGCACACCATGAGAAGGTGCCTGACAGCTGGGAAGAAAATGGACAAAATACAAGATCATTTAGGAATCTCGGTCTACCTGGGACAGCGTCAAGGGTTAGCAGCGTGCGACACAGGGGCGAAGTCACGACTGTGTGAACACACAGATGGCAGCAAAAGGACACTGGAACTGATTGTCACTCTTGGTGGTTAATCCCCTGTTTGGTTCATGTCCCATTCTTCTCTTTGTTTCCAGTTCCTGACTGGCCTGCTGCTCACAGTCCTCACCGACATCATTAACATCTCCGTCTTCTACCCTTCGAGCAACCACCTTGGTAGTCTGAGACGTTTCAGCCTGGGCATGGCCATCTTCAGCCTCCTCCTCAAACCCCTGTCCTGCTATTTGGTGTATCGAATGTATCGGGAGCGTGGCGGAGAGTACACCTTTAACATAGGTAGGTAGGGTGCTTCCTCTGCTCTCCCCATCAGTCTGGGCCACCTCCTCTGGTGTTTTGCACTTTGGATCCTTCAGCCTGAGCTCTGTGCAGCCCCTTGCCAGGGAGGGAGGTGCTCTCTCTATCTCTTCCTCACGCCTCTTCTCCCATGTTGTGGTTCTGGTGTGTCTCAGGCTTTACATTGACGTTCTTCCTCTCTTCCCTTGCAGACCTGGAGTCGTTGTCTGACAGCCATTTTGCCTACAATGGTATTGATACCACTGCTGTCTCTCTTAGTATAACCAAGAGGCTTTTCCTCTCTTCCTCCTCCTGCATTTGTGTGTGCTCGTTGGAAGCCTTTGGGTGTCCTTCTGTCTTTGCCAACCCTTTCTTTCCCTTCTGGGGGAAAGCAGAGGCAGCATCCCCTCCAGCTGGCTTTTGCATGAGAGGGAAAGAAGCTGGATTTCTGACTCCCATGTTTTCTCTGGACCTCACATGTCCTTAACTGCCTTGATTGCTTTGGACCTGTATTTCCTCCCCTGGAAAATGGGACTGATGTTTATCTCGTGGGACTGTGCCTGGAGGCACTCCTCCTTCTCATGGTTGGACTTGCTAATGAGAATGTGACAGCCTTGGCAAAGAGAAGAGGCTGTGGCTGGATGTTCTGGGTCTCAGCTTCTTTAGCAAGCATGCCTGCTGCTGGTTCACACCGGGGTGGCTGCAAGGGATTGCTTGCTGTGTGGGACTTCGCCCTGGCAAAGCCAGCAGCCTGGCACAGTTGCCTTTTTGCCTTCCTAAGAAGGTTGTGCAGGACAGAGGGTGCTGTAACTGCATTACCCTGTCTGAGAGCTGTCGCCCGTGCTGCTTTGGTGCTAGCAAAGATAATAATGTTTCCTGGGAACAGAGGTGGACACCTGCAGAGGAGAGGTGTGGAAGGAATCCGTGGCTTGGGGCACTGTGTGCTGTTTGCAGCTCTCTGCCCATGGAATGTGGGTGTCCTCTCTGTGAGCTGCTTGTGCAGATGACAGACAGCTCTGTCTTAGCAGGGTCAGAAGGCCTGTGAGTAAGCTGCAGTGCTTTGCTGTTGGGCCATGCTTGTGCCAGCTATGATGAGCTGCTTGCTGTGCTCGTGACTGGTATTTGATGTTTGTATCCCAGAGCAAGTGTAGGTGTCGCTGAGAAGTTCATCCCTTTGCTTGGAGTTTGGGAGCACTCCTTTTCAACCACACTATCCCAACACAGGCATGATCCTGGCTGAGAGTCTCCTCTCAGGCACAGGTTTGAATTCAGACACGTCATAGTTTCATGTCCTCTCCTGAACTGTCTTTCCTCACAAGATTTCCCCTACAAACAGTGCTGGTGTTCTGTTGAACCTGGTTGACAGATTTCCTCTCTCATTTTCCTGCTGTCTGGTATTTTCCTTTCAAACCTAACAGTGTTTGCATTTTTCCTGGTCTTCTCCATCTCATTTTCTTTCCATGCAAAATCCCTTTTTGTTGCTTGGCAGCATCCCTGCTGCACAGAACCACCCTCTCACATAGTTTGGTGCCCACCTTTGATCCAGATTGCTTCCTAGCCATGGCAGATGCCTGGCCTGTAGGTAAAGAGCTGTCCACGCACATTCTCTGTCCATCTTTCATCTTTCCCTGCTCATTCCCTAGAGAGTAATGTCGGGTTTTGTCTTTCTTTGTTTTTTACCAGTCTTGTAGCACAGGCAAATTGTTCACAGTGCAGTTGGGAGCGCCGCTGACCTCAAGTTTAGTGTGATGGTAGCTGCATTGTTGGGAAGAGCAGTGCACGGATGAATCATGCTCTTAAATCTATGCTGTCAGCCAGCCATGGTTCCTGCTGCTTCTGGTTTTGTCTGGTCATTTTTCCACTAGATTTTGTAAACTTCATCTTGCTGAAATATGCTGTTACAGGAGCCTGTTACGCTGCTGTGTAGTGCTGTGGGTCTTGCTTTCCCACAGCCGTGTAGCTACTAAGAGAGCAGCTCTCAGGGAATGAAGAGGACTGTTCAAATCCACCTCAGTTATTTTGCCTTTGTTGGCAGGATGAGTTTTCTTGCCTCCTGCCCGTGTAGCGAGGCTCACAGAGCAGAGGTGCTGGGGAGCTGGTAGAGCAGCTAACACAGCGGGCTTCTGAGCGGTTGGTTTCTTCTAGAGGATTCAGTTCTTGTGCTTCTGTTTTGGTTTTGTTGTTGTTTTTTGGTGTGTTGTGGGTAGGTTTTTTTCCTAAGCTTGTTCTCTTCCCTCTCCATTCAGGTGTGGGCCGTGCAGGCCGGGATCGCAGCAGCTACGAGCCGATCGATCAGCAGGATGCCCCTCAACAGTGGCCTGACTCGAGCAAGACCTCCCAGCAGCCATACTGAGGCCTCCCCACAACAGCAAACAGACTCTTCCCTCCCCTAGTCTGGCCTCCTACTCTTCCCATGTCTGTCCTGATGGAGCAAGACTTGCTGCTGAGCACACAGGAGAGGACCTGATTGTTCATGTCTTTGGCCTCCCTGAAGGTTAGGCAGATGAGTTTCTGCAGAGAGTCCAGAAGATCTTGGAGGTGTCATGTTAAGCACTGTGACTCTTTAATCCCAGTACTCTCCACCCTCCCCTGTATGAGTGGATTCACCTTCTGCAGCCTTCCAAGTCTCGTATTGTGAATCCTCTCACTTGTAAGGGAACCACTCAGAATACTCCTGAACAAGCAATCTTTGAAAGTCCATAAGGCCTGCCCTTAAACAATACAGTTTAACCTGCTTTTACACAGATACCTTTCCAGGAACCATCTGGGAGTTCTCTTTTTGATGCTGTTAGTTAACTAAGATTTATGACCATAACTCCCTCTGCTAGCTGTGGTGTTTTGCACAAAGCTGGGGTTGGTAGAAAATGCTCTTACTGGGCCAGGGAGCTGCTTGTGCTCCCAGTATCTAGTCTTGGGTTTTATTCATCGTTGCTTTTATGCAAGTTCAATGTCTGTCAAGATTCTTAAAATGGCTGTTGGATGTAGGTTATAAATATTCTGTGCCTTGAAATGTCCTTTTGCCTTCAGCTGCCTATCTTAACAGAATTTGAAATGTTACCTTTTTTTCTAAGAAAACTATAAAATGAACACAGTTTTTCTGTGTTAGAAAAAGTTACCCTGGTCACCTATGTCTCATTTGAAAAGTGGAGATATTCCTGAGGGTTTGGGACAGTAGCCAAGCAGTCTGGGAGGGTTGTTACAGGGGAAGGTCTCCCAGGGCTTTGATGGCTTTTAGTCTAAGCTTAGTTAGACAAGTAGAGGGTGCTGCTTATATAAATATGTGGGTGAGAAGGTGGGCTAGTGAAATGGTTGAGGAAAGGAAAGAGGTGGGTTTATTTACACTGCAGTGGTGAGCTCCGTGGGGTGTGACAGACGATAAACTCTAATCTTAAGTGCACTAAATCTGCCCTGCTGGGGCTTTTGAACAGGATTCTTTCTTCAGAAGAAAAAGAGTAAGTCAGGTTTGGCAGAAGGAAAATCCTCGTGCTAGGAAGACCTGTGTTCTTCTGAAGCTGGTTCATTTTCTAAGTTTACATCTGTTATTCTACGTTTCTCTTGGCAAGAACCTGCTGCTGCAGCATTGACTCCTCAGTGCCCAAGAGCCCTGTTAACTTCTCTCTAGAACCATGCCGTTTGTAATTGTAAAACCCTTTCCTCCCAAGTTTGATCCCTTTAAGCACATGCAGGTGCTTCCTCCACTATGCTGCATAAGTGACCTGCTGCTGTACCTGGCCCAGCATCGTTTATGCTTGGACCAAGCACGTGGTAAATACTCTAAAAGTGCAGTAGTCTGGTTTGCTCTCCCGAGATGCGTTCCTTTTGCAGGCTGCCGTGCAGTGGAGCACAGGAATGGGAATCAGTCTGCTCTTGTGACAGTTGGGGAAGAAAGAAAAATAGGTAGGCAGAAATTTCTGGGGCTTGTGGAGTTGCAGAGCAGGCCTTTACGTTCAGTTAAGACTTTTTTCCAGCCCTTCAGAACTGTTCAGTGACAATACAGGTCCCTGAACCACGTGTTTAAACGCTCCAGTTTTTTCTTCCCTAGACCCGTGAAGCACAGACTGAAAATGGTTGTTAAATGTGATGCTTTTTGGGTGTTTGCACAAAATGTGACAGCTACTAAGGCCTTCTCAGCCATTCTCCATCACAAAAGATGCCACAAAATCTATGACACCCATCTCACTGCCTGGCTGTGTGCTTCTCTGTGGAGAATCCAGCACATCTGGGGAGCAGAGCAAGGAGTTACACCAGTTCTGTGCCTCCAGGATACCTACTTTGGGCAGTAAATCAGAGAGGGGGTGGTAAAACCCAGCCCCTGCCCTGGTGCTGGAGGAGGCAGAAGGCAGTATTTGCAGTAAGCACCAACTCGCTCTCGGATTGATGCCCTGGTTTAGCTGGTCCTTTGTGAGGGTTTACGGAGCAGCTCCTGGCTGGTCCCACCAGGCTGGCTTCGCTGCAGGGACGATGCTCTGCTCGGGGCTTTTTTTTGTGCTTTGGGTTTGTGTTTTGGTTTTAATTCCTTGGGTCCTGATGTGGGGTTTTTTGTTTGGTTTTTTTTTCAGTGCTAAGCTGGTGGCAGATTAACCATAGCCCACCTGGGAGTGGGGCGTCCCTCGGTGTGAGCCCACCGGACCCCACCTCGTCCAAGCCGTGGCTTTAATTAGCCATGGGGCACAGAGCGGCGTTAATTAGCCGTGGGCTTTCCCGTGGCCATCTGCAGCCCCGGGGCCGGGCAGCGTTGCTAATCGCGGGGGATAAGCCGCTTAGGGCGGCCCAGCCGTGGTGAGCTGGCTGCTGCCGGGCCTGGGCCGGTGAAAGGGGGACGGGGCTGCGGGTTTGTCCCCGATGAGCGGAGGTGCGGGCACCAGGAGGGCTCTGGCAGGCTTGTGCCCTGTCCCTGGGGTTCTGGTGAGGCCCAGCGGTGACACGGTAAGTGCTGGAGGGGGGGGGGGGGGGAAGCGGGGGGGGAAGGGCCTCAGGGGGGCTGAGCAGGGGGCGGGGGTGCCTGGCCGGGGGCCCTGAATGGCCCCCCCCGGGCGGGGGGCGGGTGCTAGTCCCCCCG
>WTSP01010670.1:37459-50267 GCA_025331215.1 Actenoides lindsayi | reverse complement strand
CGGGTCCGCTGCGGGGGAGGGCGCGGGGTGCGGGGAATGGTACACACTTGCTGCTCGGAAAATAACTTCGGTGCCTCGCAGGGGTTTAAGCGGGTCCCGCGTGGGGATGGCCGGCATCCCCCCGGCACCCCCCCAGCGGGGAGGCAGGATGCTGCCGAAGCAGCCCCGGCTACGTCTAATAGCTCGTTCGCTGCCTGAGACTTGCCCCATTCCCGGTAGCAGGCTTTTAGACGGGAGGGACTGCTGAGCGCTGCCCACGCTTCCCTTCCTGGGTCTCCCAGAGCCATCTCAGGTTTGCATTTTTATGCTGGCAGGTTCCTTTCCAGCGAGGTGAGCAGTGACAACTGCCGGCTGGCCAAGGACACGGGCTAGCGAGCTAGTTGGCCGGGTGGGAAAGCGAATCCCTCCGGCTGGGAGGTGGGCAGCACCTCTTCACCTACAGATGCTGAATGTTCTTACACTTGGGAGCTGGGCAGAGGGAGGTGACTTCTGGTGAAGGCATTGCTGTGGGTGAGGCACTGTGCCCTTCTCCCTAAGAGGGGCTTCTCACTGCGTTTCCGATCCATCCTCCACTGCTCCTTGAAGAAGATGGGGAGAGGAGTTGCTCATCACAGAAAAACATAGAAACTGCTATTTCTGAAAGTGGCTCGATACGCTGGCAAGTTTTGCTGCCAGGAGCATAGAGGCTGCCCCTCAGCCCGGCTTTTTCAGACAACCCTGGCTTTAGGGGGGATGCGGAATTACTCTCAGGCTGCCTGGGTGCTTGCTGTGGAAAGCTGCAGCCTTAAAGAGTCTGCTTTTATTTTTTAACTATCCATACACTAGGCCACGCTACCTTGCCTCACTTGATGCTCCTTGCTTACACTGCCTGTGTCTCAGCACGTGCCCAAAAAGATGCTGGTGGGTAGAGAGGACCAGCCCACAGAGGGATGGGACACGCTCGAGGACAGGCTTCAAGCCTTCGGCAACATCTTCATTTGTCTCCTTACCTAGTGCTTTCTCTTCATGGTGCCCTATAATTTCCCTTTTTTGCTACTTGCAGGATGAGAAAGAGCTGGCTCAAGGGCAGGACTGGCTCTACAGCTGCTGGAGGGGCACATGTCGGGGCTGTTGCTGCTGCTAAAGCCCTGCTCTTGTTCCCCTCTGTAGAGGATGGGAAAAGCTGTTCCCAGTCCCCTTGAAACTCTGCTTCGCCTCCCCTACCTTCTCAGCATTTGGCTGTTTCAGCCTAACACAGCTAGAAAAAAACATGACACTTGTCTCCTATCTACAGCAAGACATTTGTAGCACTTTCCCTTCCGTCTCCCTGTGGCTTTCATCCAACCCACCCGCCTGGGGTCAGGTGGAGAGCTGCTTTGGCAGGAGCATTCTCAGCCGCCTGGACGTGTAGCCACGGATCAAAGGGGGTGCGGTAACCCTGGTGCTATTGAGAACAGGACTAATAGAAAACAGTGGGAGTTCAACAGTTTGCCACTGTGTTCTTGTTGCCTTAATCTTTCAGAGGGGATGTGCCTGGAGAGCAGAGTGGCTCTCGCCGGTGGCGTGACTTGCGGTTTCAGGCTACCGTACAAACCCTGTCCCTTCCGCTCCTGTGGGAGCGAGACGCACAAATTCTGAAGCCCAGGTGCTGCATGTCACCAGGAAGACTTCATTGACGCTAAACAACAGCTCAGAGTTCTCCCGAGTGTTACAGTGCTTTAAATCAGGGGTCGCTTTAATGAAAAGGACAAGAGGGAGTCCGGGTGCCCTCAGCCTCCGTTACAGATCTGACCGCACCATTGCTCACGCCGAGGAAGCAGAAGGCTGCGCAACACGGTGCTGGGGGGGTCTCGCGCCTCGTCACAAGCACCAAATGATCCCCGTGTCTCCCCTCCCCCAGCTCTCTGGTGCTCTAATATCAGCAGAAAAATCACTCAATTAAAAAAGTGGTCCTCTCTCAGGGACACTATCATAAGAGGCACTGCTTAGACTACCTTAGTCCCATGCCACTGCAGTCCCTTATCTGGGACGCATCCTGCTCCCGTGCATTTGGCAGGTCGCTCGGCCATATGCTTCTCTCTGGCTCATGCACTGAAACTCCCTGCCCTTCCCTGGCTCTCGACACAGCCCTATGGGATGACTTTGAGCCCAGGCTCAGCTCAGAGGCGAAGGAAAGCACGGCGCAGGAGGTCGGTGCTGCCCGTCGACCCTGCAGTTGACCTCACCAGGGGACCGGAGAGAGAGGAAGGGACACATCAGACCAGCCAGAAGTGAGGAGGGGCAGAAAGTCCAAACTCTTTGCAGCTCCTCGGGAGCCAAATGTAGCTTAGTCGGCACTATCAGCAACAGGCTCAGAGCCCTCTTGCCCTAGACACCAAAGACACAAGCACAAAACTTTAGTTGGATTCCTTGTCCAGATCCTTACCACTGACTGCATCCTTGCCAGGCTGGCTTTGCTCAGCTTGTGTGAGTGGCCACAGCAAAACTTGTCAGGAACCTCAGTGAACAACAAGACCAGTAGCCTAAACCCCTGTGCCTTCGTGGCTTTGTGCTGGCTTTTCTGACTCCAAAGAACCAGCAACCAAGAGACCAAACACACGACTCCAGCGACTGTCAGCTTTGAGACAGAGCAGGTTTTGCTCCCTTGCACAGCCCTTACCTCTACAGGACTCGTGGTGAGCATTACCATGGACAGACCATTACAAAGTGGGCATCAACATGTGACAGGTCTTTTCTAGGATGCCACTGACAGCAGAGAAGCATTCCCAGGGTAAGACAACTGCTACCCTGGGGCCAGCACACTCCCCGAACCCCTTCTGGCGACTGCGCTGCCACACTCTGCCCTCCTCTGCCTGGCTGTGTCTGCAGCCCACCCTCTTGTCGCTTAACAGCCTCTGCACTCTTGCCTACACACCCCTACTCAGGCCTGGATACAGCTGCTCAGCTCTAGGATTTTACATTTCCAGGACACATCCCCACCAGCCCACATAAATCCTGTCCCCTCCTGGGGGAAATCCAGCCACGAGCCACATCACTCTGCTCTGTTATGTCCAATGACAGGACAAGGGGCAACGGGTCCAAGCTGGAGCATAAGAGGTTCCATGTAAACATAAGGAAAAACTTTTTCCCTGTGAGGGTGATGGAGCTCTGGAACAGGCTGCCCAGAGAGGTTATGGAGTCTCCTTCTCTGGAGACATTTAAAACCTGTCTGGACACATTCCTGTGTGACCTGCTCTAGGTGATCCTGCTCTGGCAGGGGGGTTGGACTCGATGATCTTTTGAGGTTCTTCCAAGCCTTAACATTCTGTGATTCTGTGATCTCCTGCAAGGGCTCAAACAAAGACAAGGAAATAGCCACTTCCTTTGGCTGCCTACCTGTTTGCTGGGTCGAAACATCTTCTGTGACCATGAGGCTGGCAGGCGAGTGTCCTGTCCTAGCAGTGGCAGATGGTGAGGAGAAGCATCGTGATGGGAGGTCTGTCTCTGTCTGCTGGTCCTGAGGGGCAAGAGAGAGTACCACAGTTCCAGAGAGCATTTACACTGCTGGGCTGCTAGTACGGACATACAGGTCTAGCCTTTGTCTGCAGACATCACATTCCCTCCTTTGGCTTATCCGAAACCTCCCCCAAAAGCGTGCAACTCACAAGAAACCTTTGCCTTAAACAGCAGAGGGGACAAAAGACATCTTTATCTAACTGCTGGTGGCTCCCATGGTGAGCAGCTCTCCCTCTGTGCTGCTGCTGCGAGGTGTCGAGCCTCTCCCCACGCTTCTCACCTGCGCACAGCCATCGTCTCTGTGCCTCCTCACCCCCCTGCCCGGTGCTACCGCCTGCCCTAACGCCAGCTCATCTCTTTCCCTTCCGGGGGCACCCACTTCATGGCTCTCAAGCTTCCTGTTTCCTGCTGAATAGCCAATTCTGTCTTTGAGAGAAAGCACCAGGTTTTTCATCATTCCCAGGCCATTTACTATGAAATGATCTTTTATCAGCCCACCTGATTGACCTTGACACTCTGGTCCCCTCTGTCCTGATGAAGACCTAAGATGACCTCCTCAGCTGCTGGCACTCGAGCACCACACGCTACAGCAGCCCGCGTTAGATTAAAACCAACGCTGCACCACGATGCCGCTCAGTGATCTTTATCTTTAAGACATAAGCTTTCCGAGGCGGCCAAGAAGAACGCCTCCCATTAACATAACACCATGGCAATGACTTTGTGCAGGAGAGATTAACATCTCTGGGTCCGTGGCACAGCACGCTTGCAGGGTACCAAGAAGGCCGAGCAGTCCCCCAGGGATGAGCCCCCATCCCCTGGCTTAGGGGTCCCTTCTCGCAGCCCTCCCGCCGCATGGGCTGGTGGTGCTGGCAAGCTCCCCCGAAATACTGCGAACAAAATAACGCCTGAGCAGAGGAAGCTGAAGCTTCTCTTCTTTTGAAGCCATTAGCACACTGGAGGTAGAGATTCCACCTTAGCTTCTTTCCCTCACAGCCTGCAATCTGGCCACGAGCCTTCCTGCCCTCAGCGAAGGGCGCGAGCGCTTCTCGCGGTAAACGCTGCCCAGCCCCGTGAGCAGAGACATCGACCACGCTGCATCGGAACTGAACCGTGCTTCATTTTGACCTAGTTTGCCAGCTCAGCAGAGACCTTCCCTGATTAGACTTTAACCTTCTAGAGGAGCCCTGGGTGGCAGAGGGTTGGCCACGGGCTCCTGGACCCCCCCCTCTTTCTTCCTTCCTCGATTGGCAGATACTCCTTCCCATGGCTGCGTTGCCCTGGGGCACGGGCACTGCCTCCCCGGGCACTTGCTTTTGCACCCAAACTTGCCAGGAGAAACGAGTCTCTGGAAGCCACAGGGTTCCCACTCTCGGCACCGTGTCGGCCGGGAGAGGTTTTTCTGGTTTTATTCATTGTTTACCCTTTGGCAGGTTCCTTGCAGATCCTGCTGTTGGACTAAGCAAGCGTTGCGGCATCCCAGGGGCATCGCTTAAGCTTTCTGTAGCTGTAATGACTAGCTCGTGGCACGCTTCACCGACAGCGCTTTAGACCTTTCCTGCAGCCTTCCTCCCTGCCTTGGTTATGGGGGAGGGACTGGCATCGGTGCTTACCTCAATTCCTCATCACCCCCATCCCCATCAATTTAACATCTCCAGCACCTTCTGGCTAAGGCACCTTCTCATTTCTGGGGTAAACAGGGCTCCGGTCTCAATCCCCGTCTTCCCCCTCCCTTACCCTTTTCCCTCCTCCCAGAAACAACAGCTAACTGAGAGCTCTGTTGGTGGCAGCAGAGAAAAAAACAGCCCTGCAAGCAGATGATTTCAGTATTAACAAAATTAACACGGGCCTGGCACTCTCTGAAATGAGTCACCCGTGTTTCATATCAATGATTTCAGACCCTGGCATTTTCAGTCCAAGCCACAAGCAGTGCCAACGGCAGGCACAGGCTGGATTTTAAAATATCATGTCAGGGCTAGAAACAGATGCTCGGGAGCAGAGCAGAAGGTACAGTAATGAAGCTTTAGTGGGAGCGCACGGGGAACGCGGCGTGCGGGGAATGCAGTAGCCACCCATGACACTTGACTCATCCGTGATGCCAGGACATTGCATAAGCCTTGCCGGGGGGCGGGCAGAGGAAATGGGGACGCAAAGGCCCAGCACTTGTCCTCCATGGCTTATGTTGAGGTGGAATGATGAGGAGCCTAGTGAAAGCACCTTTCCTTTAAAGCCCTGTGCTAACTGAGCTGCAGCTTCGCTTCTGATCCCTTTCACCAATTGTTTTCTTCAGGCCCATCCTCATTCCCCTGGCAACCTGGTACAAAATACTTTGCCAGTTCCTCTTCTGCAGGCTTCTCCTGATGGCCTTCAGGCTGAGGTTCAAGCTGCTGGTGAAACTGATGGTTTCTGCAGCCGCAGAAGCCCGCTGCTCTCCAATACCCTGACGTATTGAGGTGTAGCAATAATCAATTAACTATGCAGAAATTTCCTACGAACTGCGTTTGTTCGTAGGCATCCCAGTTTCAGCTACATAATCAAGCTGGGAAAACACATCAATGATCCCTAGGAGTCTTTCTTCTGCCCATCCCCAATTTTTACAGCATCGAGCCTCAGCCCTGGAGCAGTCGCCCCATGTCGCCTCCTGATGAATCGCGAGATCCTGGGCCGAGCTGCGGCTCACGTCCTGTAGCTGGAGCATTAATTCTCCACTGAGCAAACCCATCAGTGCTGGCACTCAGCTACCAAGCCCACTCAGCACCAAGAATAGCCCCTAATGCTGCCCTGACGCTCATCGCCGCGCGCGGGTGCCGGGTGCTAGCGCGCGGCGGCGAGCGCGCGGTGTAGCTGCCTGCGGCTCGGCCCAGCTGACGGTGTGATTTCTGCATGGGGAAGTCACCCTTCGCACGCGGAGCAGCCCCAAGGCCTGGGCTGTAGAGTCCTCTGGTGATGGAAAGGCTGGAGGTGCTGCTGTTCTACCCGTTGAGTAGTTCCAGCAAGGTGCCCATGCCAGAGTCGCTCATCTCCTGGTCAGCCTGCATCATTTTGGAGCCCGGGGCTTTTGCTGAGGCTGCAGCTCGTCACTCGCGAGCGGTGAGCTGCCTCTGCCGAGCTCGGCAACCAAAATCCTGCCCCAGCCTCTCAATTCTGCACGTAAGCAACTGAGAGGGATGCGATGGGAAGGAGAGCTGGCACACAGGTGTTGCGGGCGCCGAGGGACTTCCTGGGGTCCCGAGCGCTCGACGAGCTGGACGCTGCATGCCAAAGATCGCCGTGGTCGGCTCGGCAAGGCGGTACAACTGTCTCAGCACAACATGACCACGCAACGTTCCCCCTCCCAGCTGCACCCCACGAGTCAGGAGGGAGCTCGTACCTCGTACCCAAGGGATGGCAGCTCCAGGGGTTGACTTCTCTCTCTGTTTCTGCAGGGGATGCATTTATTGGAAGACACTGTTAAAAAAATTAAACACATAATGTGAGCAAAGCTAGCAGCGTTAACCACGTTAACTAGAGCTACAAGCAGCCTCTGCTATGCCTTGGCTCCAGTTCTCCCCTCCTGGACTTCATTTGGCACCTTACCTATTAGGAGGACAAATGAGAATTTCATGCATATTTCATATACACTTAATCACTTGGCAAAGACCAAAACACTCCCCCATTAAGTGGAATTTATGCTAAACGCTGTTTCCAACATTACCCATTCATAGGTTAAAGCAGTTCCCGGGGAAGGTTTCCCCCCCTTAGGGGAGGCAGGGGAGGCTGTGACAGCTGGCTCCTGCCAAATGAGCCTCGTCCCAGCAGCGGGGCAGGGCTGCTGGGTTGCTTGTGTTGGGATAACAACAGCCTTACTGCAAAGCTAGTTCACAGAAAACCATCCCAGTCGGCGGGACGTCGTCTGCTTTTCACCCAGGGCGCAACACAGCTCTGCTGCCTAGACAGCAAAGATTCAGGGTCGTGTTTATTGCTCCTCTGAGCCATTCAGGTCCCCACAAAGCTCCAAAGGGCCATTGCAGGGCTGCTCAGGTGCTGGCTGTAGTTTCCCACACTGGGAACCATCAGAAACAAACGTCTGAGGCTCCTAAACCCGAGACGCTGCTGCAGAATCCCTTCCAGGGGGACCGGCAGCACAAGGCATCTTTCTGGTGGCTTCTCTTTCTTTACACCCTTTAGTAAGCCAAGCTCTAGCAGTCTAGCTGCTCCTGAACCTGCTCCTGGGCAGGGTTGCTCGCTTCTGTCTGTGAGCATGCGGCGATGGGCTCGCTATCCCCCGCCCCTCCAAATCACAGCAGAACTCCAGACAGGCCAACAAACCTCAGTCCGGGCACAGCTGGGAATCCAAAAGAGCTGCACCCAAAATAACTAATGCAGCTCTAGATTTCAATGGGGTTGCTCTGCATTTAAAGGAGGGGAGGGGGATCGGGGCTCGGAGTGCAGAGCTGCTCTGGGTTTCATGTCCGAGGCTCTACGTTGGCTGTCTCAGTGGGCATCAGCAGTTCCTCCTTCTCTGCCCTGTTTCCCTGCATCCTCAAACAGCACCGCTTCAATTTATTTTCTTTCCAGCGGGTGCACAAAGCTACCGCTGGCTCGCTCTGTAGCTGCTGCTGCTGCCTGACCTAAATCTCTGCGGCGTTGGGTCTCCGGGCATTCCAGCGTGGTGTGCCCGGAGGGGGGGTCCCTGGCCGGGCAGGCAGGGGTGCAGCCGGGGGCACCGGCCCTGGGGCTGCTCGCTGCCTCCCTGACAGGTTTTGATTTGTTATTCCCCACCCCCCTCCCCGGCCTTGTATGAGCCTGTTGCATAAGAGGGATTTGAGGGCTTCTGCTTCACTCACCCCCTCCCTCTTCCAGAATAAAGACCTTGTTTTTCCAAGTGGTTTACTCACCAGTCACTGGCGGAGGTTAAACCAGCCCCTTACCCCGGGCTGTGCTCCTCGCCGATGCCGGGGTCAGCAGGAGCCACGGGCCATCATGCCTAAGAAGGGCTTAGCCCTGTATTTTTACAGCTTCCCAAAGCCACGAGCTTAGGGGTTACCAGCCGTCAGCTGAGCCACGGCAGCGTGCGAGGGCTCGGGCACGCGTGGCTGCCATCCGGGCGCTCGGCCATGGCCGAGCTGTGGCTGCTGCTCAGCTACTTCACCCGGCTCCCCCGGCAAGACCTCCCGTCCCAGCTCGCTCCGGGTACCGGGGGTTGCCAAGAGGCTCCCGGCGCGGCGATGCTGTGAGAGCTTCCCCATAGAAACCAGCCCTCTGCGACCGGCGTGGCAAGATACAGACAGTGCACGCACGGGGAGTAACCGGATCACGCACGGCCGCGTTTGTGTTGGAAACCAGCACGGCCTTTAGGGTACAGGAGAAGTCTCTGTAGGAAGGTGACTGTTTCCCTGGGGCTCTTTGCTTAGCCTGGATTGGAAATTGCTTCTCGGTCCTCGGTTTTAGTTTTCGTTCACATCATCCCCCCCCGAATTCTATTTCTCAGAGGAAGAATAAAAGGATAACTAACCCCTTTGGGCACATGCGTTTTGCCAACACATTTGTGAGAGATGCTGCTGAATGTGGGGCCGTGCTCAAGCATCAGGCCCCCAGGGAAGCCTTCTCTTTTAACTGCTTGGTTGCTTGCAGCAAATGCTTGAATACCTTGCTGCGGTGGCCTCGGTCTAAGTGACGGCAGCCGTGGCTCAGTGGCACTGTCTGTATAATCACAGTCACATTGGCAGAGGTTTCCAACCCCCGTCAACGCTGAGCAGCCATTGCTTTGCTTGGCTTTAAATGAGACCAGGGCAGGAGGTGGCAGTGGGCTGAAGGCACAGAAACCTTATAGAACCGTGGTGGAAAGATGAAGCCCTTCGTGCACATGCAGCACCCGTGGGCCATCCTGTTGCAGTTAAGGCCACTCCCGGCTGGAGCTGAGCTCGCCCCAAGCGTGCCCACGAGCACTGCCCCTGGGCACACGGTGCCCTTTCTGCCTTCTGGACTGCTTTAACTTCTGCCCCCGGTTTGAATGGGTCTCCCCAAAGCCCGTGTTATTTCTGAGGAGGGGTGGCACGAGTGGGCGTTCGCTCAGGGTGCCCTCTTCCTTGGCGTTGCAGGTCAGCCTCAACGATTCCCACAACCAGATGGTCGTTCACTGGGCGGGAGAGAAGAGCAATGTGATCGTGGCCTTGGCCAGAGACAGCCTGTCTTTGCTGGGTCCCAAAAACAGCGATGTAAGTAATGAAACCTGGCACGGCCCCGGGGAGTCGGTGGCTGCTGAGCTACAGCCTGCCTTTCTACCCTGTGCTGGGGTGCTGAAAACAAAGAAACACCCAAACCCCACGAATTTGACTTCAGAGGCACACACACAAAATATTTCATATCCTCGGTGTTGCCCTGTGGGTTCAAGCCCTGCATGGCTGGCCCAGGCAATCCCTAAGGCTTCCCACCTTGTAGTTTTCTAAGACGTTACCAAACCTGTCAGAAGGGAACCCAGACCTTTGTGCTCCTCACGCTGGGGCTTCTCCTTTGCAGGTTTACGTGTCTTACGACTACGGGAAGAGTTTTAAGAAGATTTCGGAGAAGTTCAGCTTTGGTGGGGGGAACAGCAGCGAGGTGGCCATCGCCCAGTTCTACCACAGCCCGGCTGACAACAAGAGGGTGAGGAGGATGTGGTGTCCGGCCCCAGCGCCTTCACACCGGCCCTTCTGCTGTGGCAACGGGGAGGGACAGGCCCCTCCCACAGAAAGGGACTGAAGGCCATTTTTGCATGGTCCTCTCACTTCCCAGAGGAACCCATCGAGCTGTCCTGGGGGTTCCTGGGACAGAGGTGGGATGTGCTGGGCGTACTGCTATACCTCCTGTTTTGCTCTGTGATGCTTAAGAGCATGAGAATGTGGCGGGAGAGGGTGTGGCTGGGGCAGGCAGATCTCTCTCCTCCAGAGTTTGCCCTCCCAAAGGTCCCTCTGGGACGTGTGCCTTTGTTACCACCAGCCTGAGCTCTGCTTCAGCCTCCCAGGGGATCATCTTCTTATTTGTGGGCCTCTCTTCCCAGTATATCTTCGTGGACGCCTTTGTCCCATACCTCTGGATCACCACCGACTTCTGCAACAATATTCAAGGCTTCTCGATTCCCTTCAGAGCTGCAGACCTCCTCCTGCACGGCAGGAACCCCAACCTCCTCCTGGGCTTTGACAGGTCTCATCCTAAAAAACAGGTGAGCGCTTCTGCGTAGATGAGAGGGCCGGCATCCTGCCTCCACCCTGCTGTGACACTGCCCCTGGCCCCTTCTGTTTCCTATCACCCTTCGGGCATGCCGAGAGCCCCCCTGCCTCGTGCCAGTGCTGTGTGGGCTCATGCTTTGACCGTCTGGAGTGGCTGATCTTGGATTGCCCCACGCAGGGCCATCCGAAATCGGTCAGGACACCCCCTTCCCTCCAGGTCAGTCTGGTTTCTGACCTCTGGAGCAGTGAGGCTGTGGTACCTGCAGGATGGTCGCCTATAAACATTTCCTCTCCCTTTTCCTTCCTTCGTGCTGGTCCTTCACCCCGGCCGCTCCTGACCGTATCGATCTCCCCGACTCGAGGTCGTAACTCACCGCAGAGCGCTGGCAGCTGAGGCAGGACCAACCTCTGCAGTATTTCATGCGGGCGTGTGGTTTGGCTTTGGGTCTTGCATAACAAATTGCTTCTTGAAAACAAACACTTTTTTCTCCCCCGGAGCTGCTGGGTAAAGACTGTAAATAATGACAGCACCTTCAGATAGTGTAAGCAAAGCTGGGAGGTGGAACAGCCATCCCTCAATGTGTGAGTGGGGACGGTCGGGCGAGGTACAGGGACAGGCAGTGCTGTTTCCAGTCCAGCCTAGCAGGGTGCGTGCCAGCACCTTGCTGATGCCTTCCCAGGGGACAGAGCCCACCGGGAGCGGTACCTTCCCTGGGTGGGCTGTTGGACTGATGGTCGAGGCTGGAGTTGAGCTGGTTGTATCCACGTACCTGCAAAAAAATTGCAGCTCTGGTGCCACCAGAATGCTTGGAAAGAAAACCAGACGGGTTTCAGGGACAGAGGCTGTTTGAGGGACAGGATCTGCAGAGGGGCTGATGAGCCTGCGGGCTGGTGTTTATCGCTGCCGTTTTCATTGGTGCAGTGGGAGATGCTATCTCTCCTCCTGACCTTTGCCATACTCTTGCCTGCAGAGCTGCAACAACAGCGTGGGGTTCTAACAGCCTCCGAGGGGGAGACGGCTCTGCCCAGACATTTACCATGGCAATCACACGCCAAGAGTGTATTACAACAAGGTTCTTTTACTTCTGAGTTAGTTTAAAACCAGGTGGATCTACAGACAGTGGGAAATCCTCTGGTAGGAGACTAAAGAACAGGTTTTTCCTGGCTGGGATATTCTCCTACAGCTAGAAAGGTTGCTGTTGCTGCAGGTGGCTACCATGTAAAGAGAAGTCATCAAAGTAGTTCATTGTTTTGCAATGGACACGTGTCCATCTTGTCTTGGTCCCTTAAAGCATTAGGTCTTTTCAGTTGCCCAGTCCCCCTGGAATCTCTTACCTTTATCGTTGCAGCTCTGGAAATCGGATGACTTTGGCCAGACCTGGATAATGATTCAGGAACACGTGAAGTCTTTTTCTTGGTACGTGTCGCACCCGTGCGTTGCACCCAGCTCCTTTCTTCTCTCACTCCTCACCTCTTGTGTCATTTGCTGCCCTGTGCAAAGCCAAAACCTGTGTACCAAAGCAAGCATCAGCCCTGGGCCCCTACTTCCCTGGCCCAGCAGAGACCCTGCACCATGGGGATGTGACACAGTGGGGTGACAAGAGAGAGCCACCCACACAGATCCCCGGGGGTGCTTCTCATTCCCCCAGTTCCTGCACGCCCGCCCCATCTCTTGAACGGGCTCCTGCTCCTTGTTACCTGCTGCCTTCTGCACTGCTCTGAGTGCAGAAATAACACCACCGCCACCTTTTCTGCTCTCCCCAGGGGAGTCGAGCCCTACGATAAGCCAAATACAGTTTACATCGAGCGGCACGAGCCTTCTGGGGCTTCCACCGTCATTCGCAGCACCGATTTCTTTCAAAGCCGGGAAAATAAGGAAATCATCCTGGAAGAGGTCGAAGACTTCCAGCTCAGGGACAAGTACATGTTCGCAACAAAGTCCGTGGTAAGCGTCACGCCAGCAACTCACCGCCGAGGGTGACGGGCGATGCCTCGGCACAGAACCGCTTCAGCAGGCCGGGCAGAAGTAGGTCAGGCTGCGAGGCGCTGGGATCCGGGACAAACCAGAGGATGCCGGCGAGGTGGGGGACGGTGGGGTGGGGGTGGCAGCAGGGGAGAGGGGGATGTGGCTCGGCGGCTGGGCGGTTAGG